>JAOEJI010377418.1:0-17509 GCA_025448255.1 Umimayanthus chanpuru
TCATGTTTATCGTTGTTGTATAGAATTTCTTCATCTTTAATGTTGTTGCATAGGATTTCGTCATGTTTAACGTTGTTGCATAGGATTCCTTGTGTTTAACGCAGTTGAATAGGATTTCCTAATGTTTAGCGTTGTTGTATAGGATTTCCTCATGTTTAACGTTGTTCATAGGATTTACTCACGTTTGACATCTGATGTTGTTGCATAGGATTTCCTCATGTTTAAAGTCTAAAATTGTTCCATAGGATTCCTAATGATTAACGCTGTTGCATAGGATTTCCTCATGTTTAACGTTGTTGCATAGGATTTCCTAATGTTTAACGTTGTTACATGGGATTTTCTCGTGTTTGACGTCCGACGTTGTTGCATAGGATTTCCTCATGTTTAACGTTGTTGCATAGGATTTCCTCATGTTTGACGTCTGACGTTGTTGCATAGGATTTCCTACCTAATGTCTAACGTTGTTGCATAGAATTTCCTGATGTTTAACGTCTGACGTTATACTAACGTCCAGTGTACAAATGCAATCGAACAGCAAAACCGTCTCCCTATTTCAGGCCAATGCAGTAATTCTTGATACATTATTTCAACCCAAACTCATTAACTACATTCCGATTAGTTTTCCTTTATAGTAAGTATCAAACAACAATACATCATCATTTAGGATTAATTTTAGAATGTATACACAGCTGCTGGCATAACAGAGACAATAGAAAGTGTTAGGACAGGATGCATTGGTTATTTTTAATAAAGTTCTCGCAATTTAAGTAACAGAATTTGACAAATGTTTCTTTGGGGCTTGTTCGTGGAAGCAGATCTTCTGAAGAATTAAAGTTTTTCTATCCCGGCCGCGTACAGTTTCTCTCCAAACCCTCGTAACACTTGAAAACCTATGGTGCCGTTGTTTTTCCCGTGCTGCTCCTTTCCTGTGGAACCCCATTCCTTAAGATATTCCGCATAACTCTATTACTAGTGTTCCTTTTAAGCGGAAACTGATCTTGGTTCTTTCGTATAGCTTTTAGGTAATCCCGGCCCAACCAATCGAACGAAACCGAACGCTCTTTCAACCAAACTTAATCGAACTGGAACAGTTCGATTAAACTCGACTCGACTGAGTTCGGTAATCGAACGCAATCGAATTTCTGGTTTTCGAGTTTGAGTTCTGGGAATACATCGATGAGAAATTTGCCTGAAGGGAAAAAATATTAGTTCGAGTTAGCGGAATGTTCGACGTATCAAGGGTTCGAGTTATCGAGAGTCATTTGTAGTTTGACTGTGTTAAAATATGGAACAAATTTAATTCGATATTGACGTTTGTGCGATCAGTGTTCATAATAATTTGTGGTTATCAGATCTGACAAAAACTTTAAAAATGATCTGATAAAAACTTTAAAAACTATCAAAACGTTGTTAAAAGTTTCCCAAATTTTTGAACTGCGTTCGCTAGTTCTTCTTCAGGGGACAATAAAAACTTAACTTTGGATTCTCAATATCACTCGTCCAAGATTTGCATTTGTGATTGTTGAGTGCCCACGAGGGTCCTCAACAATGGGACATAAGCTTGTGGAAATCCACTTCGTTCGTTTACAGTGTTTTTGTCCAACTCGATACGGCCGCATTCTCGAAATGAATGTCAACAATTATGGCAAAAGAGTTGGACACGAGCTTATGTCCCATTGTTGAGGACCCTCGTGGGCACTCAACAATCACAAATGCAAATCTTGGACGAGTGATACTGAGAATCCAAAGTTAAGTTTTTATTGTCCCCTGAAGAAGAACTAGCGAACGCAGTTCGAAAAGTTGGGAAATTTTTAACAACGTTTTGATAGTTTTTAAAGTTTTTATCAGATCAGATATAGTTCGAGTTAGCGGGAGTTTCGACATATTGAGGGTTCGAGCTATCGTGTCATTTGTGGTTTGACTGTGTTAACACACTTCAATTTATCGAAATACCCTAAGAAAAGCTTTGAAATATTAATTCTTGCAACAATGAAAGCCAAAATAAATAATATATTACATTCTAGAAACACAGCAATAGGTAAACATTTCAATATTCGTGGTACAACAACTCACAGCTGGGCCGTACTCTCGCTTAGGCTGAGTCTCAGAGACGGTAACAAAACGAGGACAAATGCACCATAAATGATTATGCTGAAAATCAGATACTGAGTAGCTCAGTCCATCGGGGTAAAATAAGAGCAGAACATAGAATATAAACTGGGTCCGTCGAGCTGCAAATACCTCTGTGTTATGCAGGTTCCCCCGTGTAATTACTCGAAGGCCATTTCAAACGCAGAGTGGCGATTGGAATCTGTTAATAGATTTCCAGATATAAATTACTTTTTCTTGTCTTGCAAAAGTTAGGCACTGCGGGCCTCCCTGTGGGCAAGCCATCAACACAGGTGATTGACAATCGACTTCACTTCAATAATGAAAAGTTCGTTAATTGAACGTTCAAATGTGTTCCACTGAAAATTGTTCTGGTAAGTTCGAATATTTCCAATTGCCGAACTCAGTGGAACTCATTCAAACGATTACAGGGCTCGGAATTAGTGCTAATCCTGGGTTAACCCTATGGGTTTTATTAAGAGTTAACCCAGGATTACTACTAATCGGGCTTTGAACAACAGGACCCTGTTCGAGTGAGGTCGATTTAGTTCCTTTACCGAACGTTCGATTGGTTACGCCGGGAATATACAAATTGAACTTTAGCATTATGACTTGCATTTATTTTTGTTTGTCACTAAAACAAAATTAAGAAGTAATTAGTTTACGCTACATTTGACTATTTTTAGAGTAATTTCTATATCTAGTTTAATTACCTACTTTTAGAAATTTCGGGAATTTTTGAGCGAAATTGGGAAAATGGCGCCTTAATCGGGGTGCTTGGACACTGTCGATCTCAGATTCGATTCCTGGTCTGGACGTTGTGTGATGTCTTTTGCTGCACAGTCCTTGGTTTTAACCAAGGTGGTTTAAAACTGCTGATCTAGTTGGTTCTTAACTTTTGCGGGCTACCGACATAATAACAGACAGGGTTTTTCAACAATTTATTGAAAAATGGTGGATACTTAAAAACAGCGGGAAGCAGCAAAACACCTGTCGTTCAAGTACCTGTACAAAAACTAGCAAACTTTTGCTTCCTTGCTTTTTGGAAATCCATATATTTTGGAACTTTTGATTACCACTTCTTTAAATTTAATCGTTGAGAATATTTTCTCTATTGGGAGTTTTTTTCTTTGGAAGTATAAAGTAATTGTTTGAATGTTGCCTAGGGTATTATGGAATCCCGTGTAGCTTTCTCTAAACAGTCCACACGCTGCCCCAGTCACAGATACTTCAGTTTTGTATGTGCTCCTTATAATAGCAAAGATGTGTTGAACGGCACAATAGGGATAACACTGCCTTGACCAGTAGGTTTTGCTTAAACCATGTCATTCAGTTACTTATAACGTGGTTTGTTTTAAGTTCAACTGACAACCGAAATGCAGAAATGGTTCCAAGAAAGATTTCGAAGGTAAGAACCGATATAGTTTTGAAAAATTACAGCATGAAGTTTCCGTAGCTCCAGCAATGCTGATAAGTTGTGGATAAAAAGCTGTTTTTAAAAGCATTTCTACGCCATTTCAGTGCTGGATCTCGTCTCACATTTTTGCTATACGTTGATAAGTGTTGTATTGTACGTTCTGAGGACGCGTGTGATTGATACTATTCCAGAAGAGAAATATGTGGTACAAAAACTTTGATCCATCCAATCGATCGGTAAGCTTCTTTCGAATATACAAAACAAACTGTACGTTTAACGCTCATCTTAATTCTTAAACAGGTTGATCGTTTTGCTGTTGGAGAGGGCAGAAATCTTCTCGAATATATTCCTACTCCAGATTACAGTTAATCGAACTCAACCTAAGGCTTAGGAATACAGCATCTGTTCCCATGTATCAAGCAAATCCTCCATTTTCGAGGTCGGTTAGTCCACTGAAAACAAAAATAATTATGATGCCCAAGTACACATAAAGATTCTATATTGTCTTTAGTTCTACTGTTATTTACACCTCAGTTGCACATTCTCCTTTCGTAGGAATTTCTCGGCCTAATACTATAAATACTAATACTCATTTTGATCTGGTTCTAAACATAAACATGAACTAACAAGTTGAGTTACAGATCAAACAATAAAGTTTTAGAAGTACAAAATGTTGTCCACCGTTGAGTTACCACTAAGGTGAAAATGATTTGTGTTTTGGGCAGATATTTAAATCTTGATTAAAAGTAAAGAGATTATGACAGCATTTCGTTCTCAAGACATTACTGAAGTTGTAAAACGTTTCCTTATAGTAGATGGATAAAAGAATGGAGATATGAAAATATTGGCTTTTCAGTTCATGAAATTACACACTCTTTCTATCTTATAATACCTGTAATCAGGGTTGTGAAAGAAAAACCAGTAAATAGATATCTGAATCTGAGACATAACTAGGTTCATTATGGTCTTGCAGTGAAAATTAATTGTCTAGTCACTGCAGATTTCATGCAAAATGGTTATAGCTTCGTGAATATTAATAGAATAGATTTCTATTTCAATCGCTGGTAAAGCTAAGGTACGTAAAAACTTAACTATTTGCAGTCACCATAAGTACACAGTTTTTGTTTATATTATATTGTATTATTTTAAAAAGAAAAGATTAGAAGTGTGATATTATTATTTAAATTCAAACAGTTTCGACTTAAACTCAGCATCAAGGAAAATCCCTGATGATAACTTTTAACTCGTAAACGTTTGGATCTTAACACTTATCAAACTTTTAGGCTCATATTTAATTTATCAGTTTTAATGTTTATTATGACATTGTGTTATGTTTTTTACAAACATTACGGGCTAACCACAAAACATCGCTGACTATTATATGTTATGGTTGGAGGAAACACTTTAATAAAGTTTCGAACAAGGGGAAATATGTTATATTAAGTGAAATTTTGTCTATCAGTTTTCAAATAGAAGCGTCTTGTTGAATTTGAGCTTTTTGAACAAGACAAAACGTGTGTTGTGAAAAAACCGCTTATTTATCTTCTCTCGATATATAATTTGTTTTCAGCTTGTTTTTGAACTTTGACAGTTCTAAACAAACAATTCAATGTCAAAAGACAATAGTCAAAGGGCAGCTGATAAAGCAACGACTTCACCATCTAAAATAATTAAAAAATTGATATGTCAAACAAACTGATACTTCAGGCCCGGCGGAATCGGTCCAGAACCAACTTTTGAACTTGGTCGCATTTTTTTTTAATATATAAAAAAATTGTGAACTTTTTAAAATCAAAAGTGTATACAATAAAAGGGCGACATTTTCTAACAGGGAAATTGCGACAGCGGCATTCAACCTACCCACTTGGAATAACGACACTCGATTTGGAAATTATTAATGTTTCGTCAGCAACAGAAAGCAAAGGAATTGCAACTTACATTTGAAAACCAATTATTTGAATAAATCCATTACTGTACTGAAATAAATGTCAGTTGGCTGCTAAACACATGCAATTTTCACCGTAAGTTTCTGTTCAATTGTTTGGTATACTTATCCTGAGAATGCACCAAATGCGCCAAATGTGCCTTTAAGAGAAGCTAAACTTCAAAATTTCCCGGTGGAGCACGCCCCCGGACCCCCCTAGTGTGCTCGCGCCTTCGGCGCTCCAGTCATCCTATTTTAGCCGGACCAAGTCTGAACTCCTTCCGGCGGGCCTGTACTTTCTGAGAATTTGGACAAGTTTTTCAACCTGCAGACTCTGTTGATTTTATCGAACAAGTACAGGTCTTGCGTTAAATTTTGCCGATACTTGATTTTTTTGCATGTACACATTTTGTTGTTTGATGCATCTCCTTTGTTCAATTTTTGCCTTGTTGTTTTCAGCATCAAGCTGCAATCCGTTCTGTACTCATTGGAATTACTCTCTGTTTTTGTTCAAAAGGTGAGGCCAACTGTTTAAGGTTTAATAACTACTAAAGGTCGCCTTCCATTTGTCCGGTCTGGTCGTTCCAACCAGTCAGTTTTTAAATGAAACGCAGGAGTTCACAGAATGGCCCTGCTCATGGATAAGAGCTGCTCAGCTCTCGCCCCGGTCGGCCTAAGCGCGGGGGTTTAGAGAGTTGTGGCGGGAAAATTGTACGCGCGCGCCTTGGACCTTTCCATTTAAACTGGCCAGGTCAAATGGAAAGCAATCTAACTATGACTTCAAATTTGTGCAATTATGGTAAAAATGCTTTTCTATCTCTCTGTTAGCCAGTCAGAGTGTGCATTGCATCTGTTAAGATTTCTATTTCAGTGATTAACAGTTCAATCTTAGAACAGAAGGTTGGAGAAATCTTTTCCCCTCTAGATTTTACATCAACTTCGAGTTGTGCAAATCTTTCTTTTGTATTTTGGGATCGTGCGAAGTATTTCTTTATTTTTCTTCCTCTCTATGTTCAATCCATTCCTCCTTTTTACCATAGTTGATAAAGTGAGACTAGTTAAGAAACTCCGCCGCGAGTTTCATTGTTGTATATTTTTGTTTTCTATTTCTTTTTTCGTTGGATTTGACCGTGCACAAAACACAAAAGGTATTGAAATGCAAAGGAACAACTAACCAGTAAAAACATTTAGGCTCACATGTAAAACAAAACAATGTGTACGGTCACGGTTTCAGTGACGGTTTGCTCAACATAAGACAAAGCAGCATTGTTCGCTCCCTTTGAAATTTGTTGAGCTTCCTAACCAGTTAGTTTTATCAACTATTATTTTACTACAAAATCAACATATTAGTATTTTATAGACTTTATTTATTTGTCTGTCAACCCAGATTGCTTGTCACAAGAAGCCCATTATTGGCCGTTGTCGCCCTTACAAAACAACAATGTCCGCGATATGCAAACGTCTCGCGTTGGAACACTCGGAGATAATGTGACCAATGAAGATCAGGTACTAAGTATTAATGGTCAAGGGTCAGTGGATTTAGGAGACTTCTCAGGAACCCTCGTCAGTGATCCTGGACTCAGTAAGCGGGGCTTGTCCGTCGGCTTCTGGGTTATGTACAAAGGTACGTGGTCTTGGTTTAGCAACTCTGACTGCTCTGTAACTAACACCTTACCGCAGATACGTTTTTATTACAGGCAAAGATACTTGGCGCGTTCTGATTGGTTCTTGAACAGTCTGGACACGAGCATTGCGGATTACAGTCAAACCTCTATATAACGGCCCTCTCTTAAGCGGCCACCTCTATTAAGCGGCCGCGGCCACCACTGAGCGGCCCGAAACGCGAATATTTACCTTTATTAAGCGGAGTAAAGAATTTCCACGTGCACGGTGCTATGGCCTTGCCTTATAACAAAACCCTTACTAACCGCGAAAGTTCGGAATATCAAACTTTAGCCTTGACGCATTGATCTTGTTATCGCTCGGTCAATACAGCAAGGCCCCCATTGATGATAGTAGTAAAGAAATTAATCACCGCAAAATTTTAAACAGAAAGTCAAGGCACAGTTCTTAAAAAATTACATTTGAAATTCGCCTCTCCCAAAACTTCGAGAGACATTGTCAAACTTTTGTCTTTGCATCACGCTCGCTTGTTTTCTAATATAACATTCATATGAGTGTTTGTGTGTGTGTAATCTTTAATAATCTTTAATAACTTCCTTCTTTCAACCGGGACTCAAGACTCGATTAGTTTTTACTACATCTGAAGTCCTGCACTCATACTATTTTATTTCAAGCCTTGTAAACCATAAAACTGCAAAACGAGTGTAAATAAATATTGTTGTTGTTGTTGTTGTTGTTGTTGCTCTGTTTGATATTTCCCATACAGACCTCACTCTCGGTTAATAAGTAGTAAGTGTGGTGTTTTATTTATCGAGGTAAGCCCATCAGTTGTACAAAGACATATGTTATCAATAAACGCCCTGCACCGTTGAGACATTATAGTAAATATATATATATACAGATAAAATAAAATAAAATTACGAGATGCTAAGAAATCCATACAATAAAATGCTTAACGATTTGCCACTTCAATAAACTGCGTTACAGTAGTTTACAATTTACAGTTGTTTAGGGTGTATGAAATAAATTTATGTATGAACTACGGTAAGGAATGTATTTGAGAAATCATCTTCGTAGTTTAGTTGCAACTGGAGCAGTTGCAAATGTTTACACTTGAAGAGAAATTCCAGGTCTCGATGGGATTCGAACCCGTGCCTTCTGCGATGCCGGAGCACATGCTTTAACCAATGAACTGTGAAGCCAGTCGTGGTAGGCCGATCATTTGTGAGTCATAATAAATACAAGTTTGTAGTTACGTATTACATTATATAACACTGAGTTGGTCAGCGAAATCCCGAAGTGCAAGTGTAATGATGATCTTGGCCAATGCCCCGATTTTTGACATTGCTATTCACATTTCCACGTTCGTATTTTAAACGAGCTTTTGTAACTCCTGGGCGATACGTGTTTAAATAAAATATTGATTGACTGATTGATTGATTTGTTAACCTCCATCCACTGCAGGACTGGTCTCCAGTATACTTGGTACAAACTTTAAATACCACACAAGCATAAATGCATTCCTGTCAGTGGTAACTCCAACTGGCACCATGTGGAAAAGATGTTTCAAGGGCTCAAAAAATGATTGGTCAGCCCAGCAGTTCCACGCACATTGTGGCGGTAAAGGCGCCACCGTTACACTGGTCAAAGTTCGAAACTACATATTTGGAGGATACATTGATCAGTCCTGGAGCGGTGAGCATGAGTTTTGGTTGGTGAATTAGGAATTAACAATTGCACAATAAGTTTACTTATAATTTAATGTTAATAATGAAATAGAAGCCTTGTATAACTTCGTATACTTTGTGAGTGCGAGGTTAGCGTAGTTGGTAAGATCTTGGCCTGCCAACCAGAAAGTCCCGGGTGTTAGTTTCCGGCCTGGTCAAAAGTTGAACTTTGGGCGACCTTCTTTCGCCACACCGTTTATTGACAGAGAAGTTTTAACTTAAAAGCAGTTGGCCTTGTCTCCTGAAACTATATCAAGGGGATTTAAAGAACCCAGACACTTCTCAAAAAGGATAGGTTAGTGATCCTGGTGCTCGGAACTATGGTCCGAGGTCACATACGGAGTGTATAGCAGCAGCCAAAAGTGCCACCAGATGCTTTCAGTTCGATCTCGTGACCCGCACCACTTCTGTACTTGAAGTGGTGACTAGCTAGACAGCTTTACTTTACTTTACTTTTTACTTATTTATGAAAATAATGTATGCGATCTAATTTCAAATTGTGTTTTGGTTTTACTGACCTGCTACAGCACCTGGGAGCCTCCAAAGCTCAAACGCGTTCCTGTTCAGCCTCAACAACGCGGCTGGCCTCCAGCCATTCCAGATGAGGATACAATCAAGTAAGGCAGCAAATGCTGCTTTTAACAGCCCTGACTTATTACCAGTTTTCGGTGAAAGCAGTGCAAGTGACTTGTTCCTCGACAATAAGGCTTCTGAACGCGCCACTTCGACATCAGATCTGGGCAGCAGTTATCAACTGCCTGATGGTTTGACCCGCGGATCGTTTGAAGCTCGAAGTCTCCTGGCCGGAAGTTATAACTTCACTCTAGACGAAATGGAGGTGTTCTACATCAAAGGTGAGTAGTTGCAATTTAAAACAAGTTAGCAACATTTACTTCATGCTTCGTTATTTTTGAAGTTTTTGTTGGAAAGAGAAGAAGAACCATGGGAAGAAGAAGAGCACCCCGGGAAGGAGAAGATGAACCCGATAAAGGGGAAAGGAACACTGGGGAGGGGAGGAGGAGCCCAGAGGATGGAAGAGGAACCCCTGGAAGTGGCGGAGGAACCTGGGAAGAGGAGGAGGAACCCTGGGGAGGGAGGAGGAACCCTGAGGAGGAGAGGAGTCCAGAGGAGGGAAGAGGAACCCTAGGAAGTGGAAGAGAAAACCTGGGGAGAGGAGGAGGAACCCTGGGGAGGGAGGAGGAAACCTGGGGAGGGGAAGAGAAGAGGAACCCTGAGGAGGGAAGAAGAACCCTGAAGAGGGAAGAAGAACCCTGAAGAGGGCAGAGGAATCCTGAAGAGGGAAGAGGAACCGTGGGGAGGAGAAGAGGAATCCGGGGGAAGGGAGGAGGAACGCTTGGAAGGGGAGGAAGAACCCTGGGGAGGGAGGAGGAAACCTGGGGAGGGAAAGAGAAGAGAAACCCTGAAGAGGGAAGAAGAACCCTGACGAGGGAAGAAGAACCCTGAAGAGGGAAGAGGAATCCTGAAGAGGGAAGAAGAACCGTGGGGAGGAGAAGAGGAATCCGGGGGAAAGGAGGAGGAACGCCCTTGGGAGGGGAGGACGAACCCTGGGGAAGGGAGGAGCAAGCCTGATCAGCGAAGAGGAACCATAGGGAGGAGAAGAGGGAATCTGGGGAAGAGAGAAAGGACCCTGGGGAGGGGAGGAGGAATCCTGAGGAGGGAAGAAAAACCCTAGGTAGGGGAACAGAAACCTTGGGAATGGGAAGGGGAACCTTAGAAGAGCAGAGTGTCCTTGGAGGGTGGAAGACGAACACTGAAAAGGGAAGAGAAACACTGAAAAGGGAAGTCGAAGCTTGGAAAGGGGAAAAGGAGCTCTGGGGAAGGGAAGAAAAACTTTAGGAGGGGAAGAGGAACCCAGGAAAGGGAAAGAGGAACCCTGGGGAGAGCAGAGGAACCATGGAGAGTGGAAGAGGAGCCCTGTGGAGGGAAGGAGGAACCTGGAGAGGGAGAAGAATCCTGGAGAATGGAAGAAGAACCCTGGGAGCGAAGGAGGAACCCTGGGGAGGGGAGGAGGAACCCTGGGGAGGACAGAGGAACCCTGGGGAGGGCAGACGAACCATGGAGAGTGGAAGAGGAGCCCTGTGGAGGGAAGGAGGAACCTGGAGAGGAAGAGGAATCCTGGAGAATGGAAGGAGAACTCTGGGCTGGAGAGGGGAAGAGAAACCACAAGGAAAGTGAAGAACTATTTGGCGAAATTTGCTGATTACTGATTAGAGCATTGGTTCAATATTTCTAGTTGTGAACCACCCAAGATTTATATTGAGTTCCGGTGGAGACGTCGCCGGTAGCACCGGCTTCACATTCTTACATGACAAACAAGATCGTTTATTCCTGTCCCTCGTAACGGGCGATAAGGTTTGGAACATGACATTGGGTAATGTTCCAGACGGTTGGTTTCACGCAACTTTCACGTGGCACAAGGAGACGGGATTGAAATATTATCAGAATGGAACTCTAGTGGCTGAAATAATCGTACCATTAACAGTTAATACAGCAGCTGTTGAACGGGAGAAGCATCTCATGATTGGAGCACCAAAATTGGCAAAACAACATTCTGTTGCGGACTTAAGAATGTATGGACTGTCAGTTTGGAAAAGAGCAATTTTGGGGGAAGAGGTGAAGGAGCACATGTTGACAGGTACAGACTTTGTTTTCGTTATTCTCCTTTTTGTTAGATAGTAAGAACGAATACTTTATTGAATATGTAAATGAATATATTTGTGCATGTAATTAGGGTTGATAGAACTGTAGAATAGTATGTTTGGTATGTAAGACACGAGTTCAAGTTTGTAAATTTCTTGCAAATTAAGTCCACGTATAATGCAATTACGTGATCGGTTTGTTTAACGTTTTTCTCACATATATTTACCGGTCTTCGCTTCTGTAATATTTGTATATTTTAGGTAAATAATAGAGATGGCAGGCGCATCAGACGGCCGCAGAAAAGCCCTGAACATTTTCATTTATTGCAAGACGTTTCTCAGCCACTAGAGTCAAAACTTTAAACCAATTCCAGACTCAATACTTTTAGGGACTGATTATTTCACCATGTGGTGTAGGGGAGGGAGAAGGGCAGACCCTTTAGTCTTGTTGGGTAGAGATAGGATATTTTAGCTGGAAATTGTGCCATTTCACTTCTCTCTCAGCTCTCTCTCTCTCTCTGTCTCTCTCTGTCTCTCTCTGTCTCTGTCTCTGTCTCTCTCTCTCTAAGTATTTTTTGTCGCTCATTTCTCGAAATTCTTCTGCTTCTAAGTTCAAGTTCAATTTTATTTGAACTCGTCATGTAGATTACATACACTTTTCTACAAAAGAAAGGAAAATAAACTGAAAATTGTACATGAGGAAAAATTACGATCTTACAGTTTGTGGTAAACATTTTTACAACACAAATAAAGAATGAAAATAAATGCAGCAGTAAAGAAATCAATAGCTCAGAAGATTAATCCTTTCCCTCCCTTTCATAAAACGATCTCAAGAAAATGTTTTCTTGAGTGTTTCTTGATAATGTCATTGGCACTTCTGCTTCACTACCACTCAAAAATGTGACCATGCATATCTCGGCAGTTGACTCGGTTTATAAACGAGACATAAGTAAGACAAGATTTACTAGGGATAATACAAATGCAATCGACAATGTTATACTTCGTAATTATGATTGGTCAGTAGTTTGCATCACGAGAAATGTGCACTTACAACCTAATGAACACTGCTAGTGTTATCGTTATTATAAATCTGGCTGGATTTTCCAGAAGGTGCTTTCTCAAGTTGGACTATTAAATTTTGCCTCATTTTCTGATAAAAGCAACCACGCTCAAACTATCAGAACTTCTGCTTGTCTGTTCTAAAAACGATATTCTTGTTTTTGCATAGATATCGAAGCTTTTGCCGGTGTAACCGTGCAAGATATGTTTTAGTAAGGAAATCGAAGTTACAGTTTTGCACATAGACTGATTTACACAAGAACCTCTTGTGTCTTCATTTACTTTTGTTTTATTATGTGCAAGACTTTCATTTACCGTTTCATATCTTCACGACTTCCTGAAGCCTTCTAAGCATATGCCTTGCCTATCATTAGAACCATTTTCTACCCTAACTATCCCAGGAAAACTTATCTTAACATTACATACACCTAATTCATAAACCCTGGAGCGAGCATGGAGTCGAGGCATTTTAGGACAGGTCAAAGGAAATCTCTTAATACATTATATTTATTTTCGTATTCCTAGTATTTTTTTGGTTGATAATATGTGTGTACATAAATTAAAACTTTCCTTAGTTTTTCTTCTTTTTTCGTAAGATATCTTATTAATTAGAAATGTGTGTAGCGTGTCATTTTGTAAATTGTAAGTGTACAACACGATTTCCTGTAAACTCTCTTTTTATCGATATTATCAGTTTGGCATCCTGTATAGTCGTAAGACTACGAGGATTAAAATATAAGTAAGTAAGTAGCTGTAAGATCTATATAAATTTACGGACTCCTTGTAATTTGTCTTAAAATTGAAAATCAATCTGTTTGCATTTCACCCAGTTCGTGTAAAAAAGGTACCGTGAAAATGGCAGGAAGGGGTGGAAAGGGGAGGGGATATAAAATGGCGATTTTTAACTATGTTGGTTAAGTACCTTCTTGAAAATCAAGCCAGAAAACAGATTTGGTTATAATGAACACTCTTAATCACTGCGTAATGTAGTTACTGTGTTGCAATTTAATTAAGCTATCTTAATAAAAATGCAAAAAACCAAAATAAAACCAATAAATTAATGTCATATATTTTTGTTAGTTCCTTTCTGGCGAGTTTCGAGCTTCCCCCCAAAACAAAGAGACTTTAACTGGCAAGAAGGGTCAAGTGGCACGCCTTCCGAAGACACTGGACCTTGCTGTAAGTACAAAATGATTGCTCTTAGAATGAGAGTACGAAACTGTGATTATTTGACAATTGTTCCCCGAAGTGGAAGTGAATTTGTGGAACATATTCTACCGAACCGCGAAGCACTAAACACTGTCACTGAGGGGAATAATTGTTTTAGTATGAACCCAACAAGGGAATATCACTTTCAAAAATAAATTATTTTCATCTGAATAAGTTCAAAAACGTCCGACGTCCTCGCGCGTCTGCGTGTCCGCTTTCCCGCACGAATGCTAAAAAGTGAATATAGATGAGTACTTAAATTTTTTTGACCAATCAGAGGGCACGAAAGGTGTTAGCCACTTGTTGCGTTTAATCTTGTTGGATCAGGCTGCATGCCCTCCGATGGGACTGGGCCTTGCTGTAAGTACAAAATGGCTGCTCTTAAAATGAGAGAACGAAACTGTGAATATACTGAATTATCGTAGGATTCCGAAAGTAACGACCCCTCCAAAAGTAACGTCAATTTTCAGAGACTTCTAAAGGAAAACCAAAAGTAGCAACCCTCCTAAAGTAACGACCTCCTTTTAAATATAAACGAAGACACTTCAGGATACTTTCTTTTCATCAGTGAGTATAAATTAGTGAACGCCAGCGTAAATATAGTCGATTCCAATGCAAACAAAACAAACAAAACGTCTTTATTTCATTCATACTCGATTATTATTTCATTGTACCTTAATTTAACGAATACAAACGCTGTAAAGGTATTATGTTTTCCTCAAACTTTTTGGTTAGTCATACTCATTTCTTTACGTTTATATATAAATTTTGGTGCTCGAAAGCAACGACTTCCCGAAAGTAAATGATGATCCCCCGAAAGTAAATGATGATTCCGGCCCCAAAAGTATCAAACTCCCAAAAGTAACGACCCCCCTGAAAGTTGTGACCACTCCGAAGAAAACGATCCCCGAAAGCAACGACTCTCCGAAAGTAGCGACCTTCCGAAAGTAAAGACCCCCCTGAAAGTAACAACCCCCCTGAAAGTAACGACCACCCTTAAGTAAAGACCCCTCTAAAGTGACGACCTCCCGAAAGTAACAACCTCCCTTAAGTTACAACCTCCCTAAAGCAACGTCGTCCAACCGCTGCTAAACCAACGATGGTCGTCGTTACATTCGGAATTCTGCGGCAATTGTAAAGTATCAGATGTCTACGGCAACCGTGAAGACGGGAAGCCAGGTTTTATTTAGTAAAATCCTTCAAACCGTCACTTTTCTTGCAAGGCCGCGCGCCAAATCGAGTGACTTCGAGCAAACAAACATAGGTCGATTTTCTTCTGCGTCTAACTCTTCAATGTTTTCAATACTTTTCCTAATGGACGTAACTGTGTTATCTCCTAATGTGATCCTTCTACAAAGCAGCTCTTTTGTATTGGTTTGCTTGTGTTTTGTTTTAAGGTGTTGGTTATTATTGCCGTTATTGTTCGGTTAGCCAATCAGAATGCTACTTCCAGCAGCTACTGATCGACCCTAATTTTAACTAATTTTAGCCAGTTCATATTTTTCTAGCTGGAGCTGGGCTCCCTGTATCGCGAATACGACCCTAATTACAACCAACAAGTTTGCTCAGTTGCCCTATTTTTACTATATCAACAGAGTTTGATTTTACTTCTTAAACTCTTCACATAAGTCTCTCTGCTACAATTTGTAACTTCAACAAAATGATATGTCGTTTCTACTAAAGCTTTCGATGACTTTGGAAAATGTAGCTGTAGCAGAATGAGAGCCAATACAATTTAAGATTGTATACTTCCACTGCATTGTGGGATTGAACCAAAACCAAATGTAAACGAACCATATTATGTTTTAGGCCTCGTCCACACGTAGCCGGATGTTTTCGAAAACGGAGAGTTTTTTCTCCGTATTTAAAAAAATCTGCGTTCACACGTAGTGTTTTTGAATCGTATTTGACCGTCCACACGTAGCCGGGTATTTTCGAAAACGGAGTTTTTTTTTCCGTATTTAAAAAAATCTGCGTCCACACGTAACGTTTTCGAATCGTATGTGCGGAAGAGCGAGGCTTGAGCCTAGACAAGAAGTCATCGTATTTGAAAGCCTCCGTTTTCGCCCGTCCACACGAATACGATGAATCTCGTTTTCAAAACTCTCCACCTTGAAGAGCGTATTTGAAAACCCCCGTTTTCGGTGCCCGAAAACGCCGGATACGTGTGGACGGTAGCCGTATTCGGAGAAAAAAGTCTCCGTTTTCCAAAGTACCCGGCTAGGTGTGGACGGGGTCTTAATGTTATGGTAAGGAAGCGGAAAAAGTTCGAGATAGCGGGAGTTCGACACAAATGATGGTTCATTACAGATAAGGGTCAAAGGAAACGGGATTTGGCTCGAGATAAAGAGCTAGAGATTCGAGACAACGAGGTTTGAGATAATTGGAGGCTGCTATATGTTTTTGACCATAAGATCATCTTGTAACTAAAGTAATCATTAGTTTGAATAAGTCAATGAGTAGAGTCGTAACGAGAGTCAATTTGCGTTTCTTCTGTTGAAAACAAGAGAAGTTTTGTTTGTGTTCTTGTCTATGTTTTCATCTTCTCCGTGATGTTAACACCACTTTCAGCTCGATCCTGTTCGACGAGAACTACGGCGGGGGAATGCTGCACTTTTCCCTTTGAATACAATGGCACCACCCACACAAACTGCACCACCGAGGGCAATACAGGAGTACCATGGTGTGCTACTTCCTACAATTTTAACAAAGATTCTAAATGGGGAAACTGTTCAGGTAATGTGAAATCGAATATGTGCTTATTAGTGCTGAGCGGCCAAACCTTACTGGTTACCCCTAATCTACGTGCTCATTAGCCGCTTATTACAATCCTAATTACCCACGACCAGCTGCCACCTGGTCCTGTAGCTCAGTTTGTAGAGCAATGGTGATCTGTTCCGGTGGTCGTGGGTTAGAATCCCACCAGGGTCAGAGATTTTTTCTCTTTCTCCGTGTGGGCTCATTTCCTTTCTAGAGCTACCGCTAAAAAAGTATCATTTGCATTGGGATATTTATACTGCACTTCAGCTTACCACATTTAAGCGGGTTTTGCTAAAAGGAGTCCCGTGGCGCGGCCCACGGCTCAGACCGTGAAAAGGTAAATTTTAAGAAAGTAAATTAAAAGTTATAAAAAGGGAGGGTAAACTTAAGCGCCAGTACCAAGGTCGTGCGCAGAGTATATAACAATAGAAAATAAATTTTATCAAAAAGCGCAACTTACAGCCATAACAGCTATGGTTTGGTAATGAGAACAAGAAATCGAGAAGGACTGGGTACGAGTCATCAAAACTGCTTTGCATGGGCGCGGGAAGATGGAAGAAGAAGGTGTGTGCGGATGCGAGATTATTCTCGACACAGGCGAGGCGAATCCAAACCTTTTCCTTTCTCTTCCCTAATAACAACCCCCTACCAATCGCACTTGCTACTCGGCTACTAAAGAAAAAAGGTTCCCCAAAATCGATAAAATTTGGAAAGAACGTTTATATGTTAGTCGCTCATTAATTTTCAACTCGAGCCGCGGGCTTATCCATAATTCCGAGGCAGTTTCAACAACAACGGCAAATAAAAAAGTCGTAATACAACCTACAGCCTTACTTGCGACCATCAACTCGTAGACCATAAATCGAAACTAAAGGCTCAGTGGCATACGGCATGTAGGCCAATACTATCGAGCTGAGAAGGATATGTCCTTTTAGCAAAACTGCATTTAACCCTAGAAGGCATAAGGTAAAAAAAGTTACACGAAGGCATAAGGGGGGGGGGGGGTCAATCGGACCCCTCC
>JAOEJI010377530.1:0-10429 GCA_025448255.1 Umimayanthus chanpuru
AAGATAACTTTACAGTAAGTATAAATGTACCACTAGTTAAGTGTATGATCACGCCAAGAAAAATTGATAAGTTATACTTAAGATAAAATTTGTGTTATCATAAAAAGGTGACAAACGTTTTCGATCTTCCGACCGTACAATCGAAAACGAGGGCTTGCCCTTGTTTCCAGTGTAAGCGCTTGCTAAATTCAAAATTAATTCCACCAGCCAATTACCCACCGCTCATTGAAACTTATCAACGAGATTTTATAACGTGTTTTTTAGTTCTGAATAGTTTTCATTTCCAATTTTATCATTTCTCAATTTTTGTTTCTACAACACGGAGCAGCCACTTTGGATCTGGCTTTTTTAATATTTTTCCAGCTGGACAAAAACACCGTAAACGAACGAAGTGAATTTCCACGAGCTTATATGTTCCATTGTTGAGGCTCAACAATCACAAATGCAAATCTTGGACGAGTGATATTGAGAGTTGAAAGTCAAGTTTTTTTAATGTCCCCTGAAAAAGAACTAGCGAACGGCATTTCGAAAATTTCGGAAAATCTTTAACAACGTTTTGATAGTTTTTAAAGTTTTTATCAGATCAGATATATGTTTTAACCACATGCATTATGAACACTGATCGCACAAACGTCAATACAACTCTATTGTTATTGTACACCAACATGGCGGCAATGACGTCACATGCAAACCAAAAATGAACGGGTCAACTGGGGAGTTTTGAGAAGAAAATCAATGTAAAAGGCTCCAATTTCATATTTCTTACCTTTTGATTTTGGTTATATTTAAATCCAATTGATAAATGAGTTGAGTTAACTGTTGGCATTAGTGCCAACTCTTTTGTGATAAAATGTATCATAAAGATAACTTTTTCTCAATTAAGTGCTCAATTTGAAATGAGTTCTGAATGTGATTATTAGTCCCCAGCTCACCCAAGACATCTTACTAACAAAAGCCATTTGCACTACGTTGTCATTTTGTTTTCTTGGCCACTTTTTCACGAATGAAACTTATGATACATCGGATTCTCAGCCAGTGACAAAAGATCACATTGTCAATTGAGTTGTTCCATTACCCCACCGTTAAATGCAATGACGTGTACAATGCCAATTTATATTGTTTCTCTGGTTGGCTGATTTTGACCACACAGCTCTCTTATTGGGGGTAACTTGAAAGCAAAATAATTTTGCGAAGAAATTTTGACCAATCACTACCGCTTCCCCCTTCATACCACATCTGTGTTAGTGCTGTGTTGCCATTTGATTTGCATCGATTTTACTATATTTAAGCAAAAGTGACGATATTAGTGGGGTTTTACGAGATCTTTGGAGTAAGTTGCACGATTTTCCTTAGGACAAATGATACTATTGTCGTAGCTAAACGATTTCTCACTGATTTATAGTTCCTTCTAGGTTTATCTTTGAAAACCAAAAGAGCAACATTGAAACGAAACCAGCATGGGGTTTTCTTACGTCACGGTAAGCAAAGCCTTTTCGTATAACTGACACTTTATTACATTTTCAAAACGGTTACAGATACAGTTTACAATTTACAATTTACAAATTTTAATGAGATGCAAAAGTGCAGAAGTATAAAAATTACAAAATGCAGACATTTTAGAAAGTAAACAAAGCTAAAAACAATATATGCAGTATTCATGCATATGAGAGAGGGAGTATGCACCAATACTACAACCCTATAGGTACACAAAAGAAAGAAAAAAAGATTAAGGATTGCTAGCATCACTGGTTTTAATTTAGTGATTTACTACTTTTCACCAATAGTTGAGTTTCTTTAGACCCAAGTTTGGAAAGGTTTCTATCTGTTATTAAAATAATTAGCCTTTCAGTTTCGATTGAAATGCATTTCTCTATTTCGTATTCAAGACGCAAGTGCTGAAGAAAGCTTTCAAACTTTTGGATGGACAATTGTATCTTACAATGCCTTGATGAATTGTCACTACGTTGTGATGCAGTTTAAGTTCTTCTTTATCACAAAGTACCTCCACTGTAGTGTTCTTGTTTAACAAGATCGAGAAACAACAACCAGCTAATAAAGAATTGAGAAACGGTGCTGTAATAGAAATAACATATTTTCTCTGGTGAAATTCCTTTCCATACAGTTCGCAATATTTTGGTGCGTTGGGACTTTTCTGCAAGATGATGTGATAGCAGCAAGCATTCCCGTGAGGTAAGTAGTTGGAGGGTTATCAGGTCTGACAAGGATTTGGTTCTGTCAATTGACTCTGCTCGTGCTATTTTTGGTCTGAAATAGGCTGAAAGATGAAGGGAGCATGGGGGCTAAACATCGTCATCATCATCATGATCAAAAGTAAGCTTTGAATTATATCAACAAGTGTAATAAAATTTGCTAGTGGTAATGTTATGTGCAAAAAAAGGAAATAATGCAAAGTCAGTCTGTATACAAACTAAATTAAAGATGTTACTCGTCTTGAATCTTTTAAGTAGTTTTTTCTTCATAGGTAACTTACAAACTTGTAAGCAGAGATCTCTCATGCCCGCTTGCGAGTTATTCATAGCCATAAATGTGTTTTCTGACCTAATCTATATGCTTCGTTTGTAAAGTCCAGCTGTCTCGATTGGCCCATGTCGTTATTACAGGTGGCCAACACTTGACAACCTGTAACTTGTTTTCTGAATCTTTTTCTTTTTTATCTCTGTATGTAATAATAAGTTGAGCAAATAGAAAACGTTCTTGTAAAGCACATAATATCAACTGTTGTTCAGCAAACCACATATTCGGCTTTCTCGCCAACGCAATTTTCCATGGATAAAAAATTAAAAAGTTAAAATATCTGAACCCAGACTTGTAAGTCAAGTTTGTAGTTGGTTCATCGTCCGGGTTGGTTCACCGTTGCCCTGTGAAAGACTCTTGTTGGTTGTGACAGAAGTTTTGACAATCTGTGTGGAAGTAATCTTCAGGGTCAATATATAGCTGACTCTGGAATTCGAAGATGACTTTGAAAATGACTTCCACACAGGTTGTCGAAGGTGTCAGTCACAACCAACAATGCTTAGTCCTTCTCAGGACTACGTGTACACTAGCCCGGACGATCAACCAACTACAAACATATCAAGGCCAGATTGAAAGAAAAGTGCGTCTCAAATTATTGACTCAAGTAATCACACAAGCGGAAAGATTATAGGAAAGTATTACTGGCTTGTTGTCGTTATAATGTAATCCCTTTTCTCTTGTATGTTTTAATTACTATTTGTAAATTACTAATTTCTTTATCTTTTCTCCCATTTTCTGTTTAATAATCCCCTCATATACCGATCAAATGTTATTGTAAACTGTCAAGTTTGCGATAAAAATAAATTTCTTTGTTGTTGTTGTTGATATCATCTATGCATTAAACACGTGATGACTTATTTCAGTGTTCCTACAGACACCAAAAAGCTGTACTTGTCAGGTAAGTAACGAAACAGGTAAAACGTTTGCCATATTAACCTTTACCTACTTATTTAAAATGTAGTTCTCCAAACCGTCTAAAATGATAACCCTGTTTAATGTCACAAAGAACTGCGGAACATTTTTCGGTAGAAAGGCAGATTTCAATAAACATCGATGAAACAGCACAAGCTTTTGTTATCGTAAGCTGGTTGTATCGGTGTTGTGCACCTGCTCTTAAAACAAAGCCTTCGCCAAGAATTCTAATGGCATGAAAAGTAATATCATTAGAATTTCCTATTTGTTTAGCTTACGTAAGCAAACCGAGTTGTCGAAATACTATTGGCTACAACTGGATTATGACAATTGTCCTTTTAGTAGTACCTCGGAGTTCTACCTGTAAGTAAGTGAGTCAAGAACACTATTAAACACAAAGTTCCTAGATAATGATCCTAGGGGGTAGCAGGGCACCTCTCGCTCAGCCATAGACCTTAGCTCCACAATAGCCCTTGTTAGAGAAGATTCAAATTCTCAACAAATTGGTATGGATAATTGTAAGTCGTGCCGACAACTAGCTTCGGTAAACAACTTAAAAATGATTTATGTAAAAGTAATCAATTGGGAAACAGCACAAGTATTCAAATTCCGTCATTCTCATTTTATGTTTAAGTCGTTTACCTCTCAGTATACAAGGTTATCGAGTTGGTAAGATCTCTGACTGCCAACCAGAAGGTCCCGGGTTCACTCCCCGGCCTGGTCGAGGGTTGAACTTTGGGTGACCTTCTTTCGCTCCGTGAACAGGGACGTTAAGCTGTTGGTCCAATCTCCAGAAATACATGCTATCTCAGGGGCCTAAAAGATCGCACGTCCTTCTCGAAAAGAGTTTGGTAATACCAGGTGTTGTGGTAAATGCCACATGGGAGAGTGCTTCCTATGGATGCAAATGTGTTACCTTCAACAAATAGAGTCTCTTTACTTTACTTAATTTACATTGTCATTTCAGAGGGAATACGCCAAGATAACCGCCTCGTTCACTGCGACAGTACCGACCAGCTGAAGATGTCGTTTCCGAGCATTGACTACGCTTTTTCTGGTTATGATGTTGTTCAAGGTTACCCGCTGTCTAAAGGTCGGGATCCTGGTTTCAAGAGTACAATATTTAAGGCAAACTATAAAAATGCTAAATCAAATGGGGATTGTCGTTATGCTTTACCCAAAGGGATAATGGCCGTTCCCGATGTGTCGTGCGATGTTTCTTTCAAATCTGACATCGTCAAAACTACAGCCGAATTTCGTGACTCTCTCGCTGTCAGTGCAAACCTTCAAGGAGGAGGATTTGGATTCGAGTTTTCTGCAAGTGCATCGTACCAGAAGTCAACCTCAGATATGGCTTCCAGAGAGTACGTTTATATCATTTCTAAAGCACAATGCACTTCCTATTTCTCGCGAGTAGAAGTTTCAAATCCTCCTCCTTTTCATGCCGGATTTCTAAAATTAGCCAAAGTCCTAGGCAATGCTCAGGCTACAGCTCAGCAAGTAACAAGAGACGTTAATAAGTTTATAGAAACTTATGGTACTCATTACCTTGACGAGGTAACATTTGGTTCTTCATACACCCAGGAGCATCGAATGAAATCCAGCACTTTCAAAACGTTAAGCAAAGAAAAAATTGGTGTAGCTGCGCAGGCGAGTTACTCTGGGCTAATCAGTGTTGGTGGGGGGTTCAGTTTTGATTCAGAACAGCAAGCAGCCGCTTCAAAATTTTCAAAAAGTGTTGAGACAAGCACTGTGACTGTAGGGTCCGCCCCTCCTAGCAACGGGGACGCAATGACATGGGCTTCCGTTTCAAAGGAAAATCCAGTTCCCATCAGGTATAGCCTTAAACCAATCGCTGATCTTTTCACTTCCAAGTTTTTTGATTCCGATAGCGATATAAATTATAGTCTTGTACATACTCGACTCCAAAATGCCCCTAAAAAATCGTGTGAGTTACTGAAATCGAAAGGTGTAGATCTTTCGTGCGTCAATACGAATACATTGAGGACGTCGGAGGTGGTTACAATTAGTGGTGGTTACCCAAGGTTACCTACCGGTGAGACCGAATTCGTGAACACTTTCTACATAAAAGGTCCGGGCGGTTGTGAACAGATATGCAGTAGCGACAGAGAATGCTTTGGCTATACCAGCGTTGATAGCGAAGGATCGGAAACTGGGTCAAGTGGCTCTTGTGCCGTCATAAAGGATACCAATAGAATGTATGAGTGGCGTAATTCCGATAAACACAGTTTTACCTTATACCTAAACAAAATGGAGAATGACTTGCCTTTGAAAGGAAAAGTGCCAATGGTATATGATAGCAGTGCTGACAAGGATAAGATATATTACGCTTATTTTACTTATCTACGGCTAACTGACACAATGAGCAATAGATTTAAAGAATGCCGCCAAATTTGTGTACGTGATCCGTTGTGCAAAGCTTTGAGATTTGGGAAATGTCATCAGACTAATGCTAAGTCTCAGCCGTTTTGCGCTAGGACGTGTTATATTTTTCACGACATTACAAAGCTGAAGTCCGAAACTAACAGTATCACTGACACTGAGTTTTATTTTGTTTCAAAGTAATAAGATTTGGTTTCCAGGCGCGTATATACGTAGCCAGCCAGTTTTTTCTAGTAAGCACTAGGGACCATTTTGTCTGTCCTGTACTTTCATTTTCCGAAATGAAAGAAATTAGATGAAAAAAAGTGCTAGAATTTCAGAAAAACTGGTAAGCCCGGGCTTATCTGGCTTACAGGTAGCTACGCGCCTGGTTTCTTTGCAATGGCTCTAGTTCTCCGCACAGTATTTGATGTTCTTAAAACGATACGTTCTTGCAAAATACTCAATGTTTCAACCGCTTCTAATTCTGTTTTACCTTTCAAGAGAATATTTTTTTAAAATACAATCAACGTTGCCGGCGTGTAGCTTAGTTAATTATCACGGATCAAATGTAATGTAATTAAGCAGAACAGACAGTCGAACATTAACAAACGTCAATAATGTTCTATGACAAGAACAAAAAACTAAACTTCGATTTTCTGTTCTTACATGCAAAAACTACTTAAGAGAGAATAGGGTCATCAGCAAATTAAAACTTACAGTGAATGTGATTCAGTAAGTTACCCAGTGGTTTAGTTTTAACCCTATCTGGATCGGTGGCTACATCTGCCCCCCTCCTCCCCCCATATATTTCTGTTAATAACTCTTCAGCAGATTGCAGCAGAATAGAATAGAGTAAAGAATACTTTCTAATGACAGCTCCCCGTAAGGGGCTTTTCAGTGCCATGATATAACAATAAATCATAAGGGTTAAAAACCCCAACTGGCAGGAAGGCTGACCGGATGGATTTCTACACCAGCGTGGCCGGTGAGCAGAGGTCTCGAACTCGGGATGCGAGTTAGTGCTCTAAACCGCTCGGTGGCGCTGCCTTCCTATCAGGGTGATGAAAATATATTATTTTTCCTAACATTTTAAGGTGCAAGAGATCATATGGTTTTCAATTTGTCATAGGCGGACTTGTTTCCATGGTAACCACATGATTGATAGGCACTTTTCTGATATTTTACGTTTTCGGCTCGTAAGGGGTATTGTTTTAACTTAAAAGTGCGATTCTTATTTTATTTGTCAAAAAGATATAGCAGGGTGTATCTGGTCAGCATATCTGTGAGTTCTACTTTATAAATTGCGGCCATGGTAAGCGCTCGCTTAATTTTTAAGAATATTGTATAAATAGTTTGTGCTCACGTTGAGAGCTTAGCCAGTAAATTTTGTTCTCTTGATTTCAAGTCCTCAGATAAACAATAGTTATATGTTTGCATCATATATCGTATTTTCCATTCGCAAGGGAAAACAGCAACTCTACAAAAAACATTACAAATATCAAATCATGTGACGTCACTATGTCGTCATGTATTTGTTTACAAAATCTTAAATTAACTATTATTGAGGAAATTTATTGAAAAATGCATTTTTGGTAACTTTTACCATTAACTACTTGAGAAGAGGCTCCATAGCTCAAAGAGTCATGAACAACCACAATAGCTTGTGATGACATCATCATGACGTCATAGCAAAATTAGTAGCTAATGACACTAAAAATTGGCTATTACATGACACATTAATAAGTATTCTCTGAGAATGTGAGATTGATCTGCTAATAATGTTTAAAATCTCCTGATTATCTGTAGAGATGTGTATTGGAAGACTGGAATCAACTTGAGTCACGCATTCTCTGTAATGTTCGATACTTTTAATATATTGATCAATTGTTTAGCAGGAACTTACCGTGCCATTTTTTAGTTGATAGAAACCATTTTTACTGTGCGTCTTGAAACTTAATTTTTGTGCCAAATTATGCCGAAGCAAAATGTAAGCGATGCAGCAAGACTGCGTTCCATGGATCGTTCACTCCCTTTGAACCGTGTTAAGTTTCCTAACCAGTTGGTTCTGTTGTACAAGAAGATATATTGAAATCTTCCCGAATGTATTGCTGCATCCCGTAATGTCAATTGAATGCAACACAAGAGAAAACTTAAATAGAAAAGAAGCAATGTAACGAATACAATGGGCGTGACAGCTTCCTGTCACACACGACCCACATGTAAGAGTTTTGTAAGAACTTCTTGATGGCAGAATAAAGAGCGTGACAACGTACACTTCCCTTGTGTGACGGTATCTACATCAGAAGTAAAATATAATCAAATCACTCATATAACAACTATAGAAGGCGTGACAGCGACACACGTCCTACATGTAAGTGTATAAGGTGACTTCTTGATGGCCGAATAAAGAGCGTGACAACACTTCCCATCGTGTGGCGGTATTCACATCCGAAGTAAAACATAAATAAATCACTGGTATGACAACTATAGAGGGCGTGACAGCTCCCTGTCACACACGTCCCATTTGTAAGTGTATCTTGAGAACTTCTTGATGGTAGAACAAAGAGCGTGACAACATTTCCCTTGTGTGACGGCATCCACAACTGAAGTAAAACATAAACGAATCACTCATACAACAACTATAGAGGGCGTGACAGCTTCTTGTCACACACGTCCTACATGTAAGTGTTTGGTAAGGACTTTTTGATGGCAGAATAAAGAGCGTGCAACACTTCCCTTGTGTGACGGTATCTACATCCGAAGTAAAACATAAACAAAT
This sequence comes from Umimayanthus chanpuru, assembly GCA_025448255.1. Classification (NCBI taxonomy): domain Eukaryota; kingdom Metazoa; phylum Cnidaria; class Anthozoa; order Zoantharia; family Parazoanthidae; genus Umimayanthus; species Umimayanthus chanpuru. The sequence continues at coordinate 8,612 of JAOEJI010377530.1, forward strand.
CACTCGTATAACAACTATAGAGAGCGTGACAGCTTCCTGTCACACACGTCCTACGTGTAAGTGTATCGTAAGAACTTATTGATGGCAGAATAAGCGAGCTTGATAACACTTTCCTTGTGTCACGGTATTCACACATGAAAAGTAAAATCTATTATAACAAAGCTTCCATCCTATAAGGAAATATTGTACAAGTGTTTTTGTGTTTTATAGCGGGGTTTTGTCACCCCTTGCCCCAAGGTTTAGTGTCGCCTCAAACCCGTTTGGAGACCGACATTTGTTTTTGTTGGAAAAGGGGTGAAAAAAAGACCTAAAAAAAATTTGCTCGATTGAAGAAGAAGAAAAATTAATCTTTCAAGGCCTAGAAATTTCTAGGTTTTTAAAAGAAAATGATTGGAGTGTGCAAAAACAAATCGCAGTCGAAGTATGGCCGAAACAGCTTGCGCGTGCACAAAAATTATCTCCCCCCACCCCCTTCCCACGAATTCAAGTGGTCGGTCCCTTAATCGTTCTCGTGACTGTAGGTGGGAATGGAAACAGCGTGGCCTTGGACAAGGAATCCTGAGTTCGAGCCAAGTCTCCGATTTGGATCTCAGCTTGTGTCGAGTTTGACTCCCATATGGCCCATATCCCCCACCCCTCCCCCGTGGTTACGCTTGTGCATAGCGAACTCGACCACCACCTGCCAATTGGGTATTTCAACCAATTTATTTTGTATCTGATTGTTGTTGAGTTTATTTGCAGTGTGCGTGTCCCAAATAATGGGTTCAAATGGTACTTGGACAAAGTCATGCTATTATATAAACTGTAGTGTTTTACACATCTCCGCACTCCCATGTATTATTCTCTAATAGTACTAATATCAATACCAATACCAATACTAATACTAATACCAGCTAATTTAAATAATAATAATAATAACAATAATAATAATAATAATAATAATAATAATATCTCTATCATTCACTGGGTGGCTCTTCTCAGGCACGCAGCCAGAATTTTTCATGGGGAGGTGCATACCTCAAGAACCGGGACCAAATAATTAATTTTGGAATGATAGGCCATGCAACTACCGAAGACACAAGATTTTTAGGGGAGTCCGGGTGCTTGCTCCTTCGGAAAATTTTTGAAATTATAGATCCTCAAATTGCTGGAAATGCATTGAAATTGTCAATCCTACCATCACCACGTTATTTTGTACCATTTTAAATGTTTTACGATCCCCTCAGGAGCACCTTTTTTGCTCCTGGGGAGGGGTGCGTGCACGTGCACACCCCGCGCACCCCCCTGCCTACGGGCCTGCTTCTGTGCTAACCAAAAAAATAACAAATTTAAGACAATTTTGAAAGGTGACTATAAAACTATGTGTGTATGTGCATTACCGGCGGAGAAAAAGTGGCCTTTACATTTACGAATAAAAGTCAGTGGTACGTCGGTCAGTGCAGATTCGAATTTCTTTCGGCAAGCTGTTGAAAAAGGTCAGCGGCACAGTCCTGAAAGGTCCCCGAACAAGTGGGCACAACAAGGTTCAGTAAATTGGAAGACCTTAAGTCACGGACAGGTTTACGTAGTTCAAGTTTTAGGTAGGATGGCCAGTCCTCGTCGTACAAGGCCTTACATATTATCGTGGATAAGTTAAAGTCTCTATTGTATCTAATGTGCAGCCAGCCCAGTTTTAAAATGTTAGACATACTAGTGTAACGATTGCGTACAAAGCTAGCAGCAGCGAGCTTGACATTGGTAAGAAAGCCTGGTTCACACTAGTGAGATAAGCACAAGCACAAGCACAAATGCCAGGCATACGCACGCGCAGAAATGGTT
>JAOEJI010377641.1:0-10429 GCA_025448255.1 Umimayanthus chanpuru
TCCAACTTGGCCGAGCGAAACCTAGGAAAGTTCCGGGAGAAAAACCCCTAAAAATTTTGAAATTTGCATTCCTAAAATCGCTGTAAATGCATCCAGTTATAAAAACTAGCTCATATATATGGAGAACTCATCTATTGTTACTTTTTTCTCTTCATCATCTCCATAATTATTGGGGGGCCCGCTCCCCCCCGGCCCCTCCCCTAGCTACGGCCCTGCAAGATATAGAACCTCCCTTTAACTGACACATTTATTGAGATACATTGCTTTTGGCGACTGAAACATTTTAAAACCTTTGGTGTCCGTGCACGTGTCTTTGGTTTTATCTCATTGTTTACGCGGCGAAGGAAATGAAGTGGTTGCATCTGAGGGTACATAGAACCAAACTGGAAATGGCACTCTATAAATTTGCATTATCATCAGCATTATCAACAACAGCAAGAACTACATTTTCATCATCTGATCATCTTCGTCATTATCATAATTTCTTATTTCATTTTATTACTAATCATTATTATTATTACTATTATTATCAGTTATCAATGTTATTATTATTATCTGATCACTTGAAGTTTAGAAATGGTCAAAGTTTTTGACCTGTTGAACAAAAAGACCCTAGTACCACATACCTATCATAACTCGGCATTTCGGGGACCAAACAACATTTTTATTTTTAGTGAGATGCATCGAAGATAACAACATCAACGTACCTGCGCTGTATCAGCATATCAACAAATCACGGTAATATTTAAGCCGCGAAACATTTTTCAACTTGGTTGATGAAAAGTTCACTAGGTCAGTTATTTAAAGCAAATTCAGTCTAAAATGAAAAGACTAAGCTGCACATAGCAAACCACTCTGTGCCACACGCCGCACCGGAACAAATAGAGCGTCTGCAATTTTTGCTTTCGTGTTTAACGAAAATGCAGGACCTGTTTTAGTTTAGTTTAGTTTAGTTAAAGAGACGTGATTCATACAATTTATTATCATGTGTACACTCACTATATAATGGCATTGGAGCTCTCTGATTGGCTATACAATATAACTAGGCTGCCAGTTTTTAAAAAATGGTGGCGATGTTTGCTGAACCAAATGAGCAACACCGCAAAATTTCTAAATAATAATCTACCGTAGGTTTGTATATAATATTCTCGTAAGTGCACATACTGGCACTTATCACAATGAGTTGACTTAGAAATGATAGCCAACTCAGCGGCTTCGCCTAATGTACGGTTCGAGCTAGTGGAATCAATTGTTCAGTTTAAAAATATATACCAGCCTTTTTACGATAACACGGCGTTTTACTAAATACATCGAACTGCATTACTTGTGAGATCAATTAATTAACTCTTTTATTATTAAACGCTTTGTGAACCTTGAAGAGTTTATGTGCATGGGGCGACATTACTAAACTAATTCTTTATAAAAAAAAGAAGTCAAACATGCGAACTTTTGAAAATCATAATTATTTGATTTTCATAAAATGGAACAGTTTAAATACCCATACTGGCTATAGGCTATACTCGAAGGGGGTCACGGTGCCAAGCTCGACTAAGCTTCATTTTCAATCGGAAATCTCTTTCATCAATTGAGCAGCTGCAGTTTGAAGGACTCGTCACAAAAAGAAGTCGATACATTAAAACCATGCGTGTAATTTATCATAAAGATATCTCAGTACAAGTGACGAGCACCGCGGATGAAAGCAATTAATATCTGAACCTGTGCCAACTGAAGTAATTTGTTATCATGTTCAGTTAATAAGAACGTACTAAAAGTCGTCAAGTTTTTAACACTAATGTACTCAAAATATTCACATTAAACCTTGTAATCTGTCAACTAAAACAGTGCACGTTTTTTGTTATAAGAACAAACTTTATATGAACACGGAGAGATTCCTATTTAATCAAGTTCTGTCTCAGTCACTATAAAAGTCCGATTGTAAACTAGAACAAGCATGTGTTTTTGTATACATTTTATACAAAAAGGACCATTTAAGAACTATTTGATGCTGAATTTGCCATAAAACTTAGAGGTACCGGTCTCGGCCAAAACTCAGTTCTGGTTCTTCTATAAAAATATATATAGCTTGTACAAGGAATCTCCATTTTCCTTGCTGGAACCTTGTTTTCAGTGCCATGAATATCTTCGGACTGAGAATGCGGATGTGAACTTGGTATCAGTTAGCTATCAAATTCATTGATAGAACAAACTGAGATAATATTTGTTCAGTAGTGACACCACCACTGGACTTTAGCACCGGGTGAAAATTAACATCCTACTAAATTTCCTCACTAAAAGTTGGTAATTTGCTTGAAACTTGTCAAGTACTCCTCAGTCCTCAATTCTTGATTTCAGCTTGTTACTGAACCAGCCATTACGTCCTCAATGATAGCTTTTTCCGGACTACCAGAGTTTCCAACCCAAATGAGTTCAGAGGAGATTTGAAACATGTTGCTTCGGTACCAAGACATTATAAACACACTCTCTGGTCTTTTCTTCATTTTATGAAAGCGGCTTTATTTCATCAAAGGGAATATTTAGGTAACCAAAAATATGTTCAGATTTATAATGCCTTGGCTACTAACAGTAAATGATTGCCTATAAAATGTGATCGTCATTTTTACCGAAGTAGTTCCTTTTTGGTCTGTCCCAGTTTATCAATTACATGTAGATTTTTTTGGTAAGAGACGTTTTATAAATGGACTAGTACATGCGTATGAGGCAGTTGATAGAATCAACAAAATGAATGGTATTGTGTATTGCACTAAAAGATACAGCCAAATGGCTCCAAAGTCAGAGTGTAAAGTTCTTGGCAAGAAAACTAACGGATTTTACGTCAAAATAAAAGCTCTCGGTTAAATTTAACTGATTTTTGAAATTGCGCGGTATTTATGATACATCCTTTTCACCGAAGTTGAATTTGAAAGCAACTAACGCCATTTAATTCTCGTGCATGATAAAAATCAAAATAATTGAAGGATGAAGTATGGAGTCATGTTTATGGCCAATTTCCAGTGGGACATCTTGAGACATCTTGATAGGTAAGACATTCCAACCGCTGTAAAGAAAATTGTAGAAAATAACAGATTTCAAGATGCTTTTGAAAACACACTGCCATACACTTTGCAGTTTTGTCTGTTTAAGACGTTATGTCTGTTGACCTCAGTTTTTATTGACTTTCATGCAAACCTCAAAACATGTCGCATTAAACTGTTATTTTCAGTTCTCACACTGTTCAGTTGAAGGAAGTATATTAGTATTCTGACTTCGACCACTTTACTTTCCTACTTTCTAGTTCACTATTATAGTGTTAGATTGAGAAAGTTTTGCCTCAACGTACATGAACTGTGTACCAGTTGTGTATTTGGTTTGTTGAACTACTGTTGAAGGAAGCCCGTTTTATCAGTTGGTCATGCAGGGTCTTCTCGCCATGTCCTGTTCTGTTCAATCTACAAGAAAAGCGAGTTTCTGTATACTTAGTAAGCTAAACTGAATTTTTGAAAAAGAAAGTTTGAAACATTTATACCTTTTGAGCTCAGGGTTGGAATTTGGACAAAGACTACAACGAAGTGAGAACTATGGTGTCGAGGCAATCACAAACTTTACTTGTGTGTCAAGAATCATAGAGCGACGCTGAATATGTGTTAGAAAACAGCAGCTTTGCAAAGAGTTGCAACTTTCTAACGGTCTTTCTTGCAGACGAACCTACGGCCGGTCGGTCCATTGACAGGCAGTGGGGGACAAGAGGGTTGGAGTGCTCCTCGTTATCAGACAGGGCCCCTAGTAAATGGAGTGATTGAAGTATGTAATCAGCCCTAGAGATGGTTTATTGGTTTTGTGTGATTTATCAGTCGTATAATCTGCGTAAACGTCCTGAGGCATGAGCTCATGTCATACTCTTCATAATTTACTGAACTGGCTTCAAGTGTAAATATGAAGAGCTGAACTGAAACGAAAATGTCCTAAAGTTTAGAGGAAGTATCAAAAAATCATATAAGTATAACTTTAGTTACACGGAGATAACACAACCGTTTAATCTTGGTTCTTTTCTTTCTTTAGAAAAAGCCCGATACTTTGTACATGAAAAGTACAACTGTCAATCGATACTTTTGGATAATTCTTCTATTTTAGATACTTTTGTAAAGAAAAAGAGTATATATATATATAAAGAAATGATAATTTGAAACAACAGGCTCAGCCTTTATAGGTTTTAAACCAAACTATCATTTCGAAATATTTCTATTTTTTTATTTAATCCTTTATCACTGCATATGTACATAACTCATAAGTAGTATTTCGGCTTGATCTCAGTAGATCTGTGTGCCTGCATGTCTCTTTCTACTCTCGTTCCCAGTCTCAGTTTGGGAAGAAAACAGCATTTAGCCTTTAGAAGGCTTGGAATGCAGAAGTAGTTCGTAGCGAAAGAGCTGTGAGCAAACATCCTGCCAAGATGCAGTCGGCAAAATTAAGACACATCAAGACCTGTAGGAGTGCAAATCGGCATCCTTTTGAAGTGCGGGAACAAACTGAAAAACTTTACGATGGGATTATACCCTCAAAAGGCCTTTAAACTGAAATTGCAGATATTGGACAGTCGTATATTAAACTATATTACAATGTACATATTACATATATGCACAGGTCAAAATTCGGAGCAGCTGGTATCAAGAGGAATGCTTGCAAAGACGAGTAGTGACAAATTGTCCTTGATGGCTTCCCGTTTCCTTATCAAGATGATATGGCATCGATATTTCCTCAACCCAGCGGTATTTTTTTGACATAATTTAAAATGTCTCCCGCAAAACTAACGCTGGTCCTAATCTGGCACCAAGGGTTTGATAAGTACCTTGATTCGAAATTTCTCATTCCCTTATCGTTAACAGTCAATATCGAGCAGCCTTGTATTCCACCTTGACTTTATACTTTTAAGTTTCAAAACCTCTCAGTGCCGGACACTACCAGTAAAATCTTCACAACAACAGAACAATGCCTCGGTAATGTTTGATACCAGTGTACGAAAGTACTTCGGTGGATCAACAATTGAAGAACACAAAATAAACAATAATTTTCATTTACTGATTTATTGTCAGAACAAAACTCAAAAGAACCATGAGTCGTTTCACTGTAGTTTTAATATGCAACCACACGAACTGAAAAGTAGCATACATTCCTTTTAAATGATCGTTTTGCATTTTCTGTTGTAAGAAGTGAACAAATCTCTTTTTTTTTTTACCAACAGAAAAAAGTGTTTTTGCATTGTTCTCTTGAGAATGGATAATAGGGAACGTCTTTGACGTGTTTGTTGACGCCAAATTGCTGGAGGGGCCTTCTGCTGTTTATCAATCATTGAAGACTGCTCTTCAGTAAAGTAGATTATTATGTGAGAACACATTATCCCTTTAGAACATGTGTACCAAAACTTCCAATTTAGCACATGTACATGATGATTTATTTGGTTGTAATTGTTGAAATTGGTAATAAGAAATGATACTTCGACTTGACCTGAAACCACTAAATGTGGGTGGATAAGGCTTGACAAAAAAGCGTCCACTCAGCTAGAAACGTAGAGAACAATATTAAGTTACAAATACGGCGTAGTTTAGTGCGGTAAGAAATTTATGAGACTAAATATTTCTTTGTTTGAATCTGGAGATAAAAATAATACATGCACTTCATAAAGCAATTCCGACAGAAAGGCAACTGAAAACACGAAAAACCACTTCTAATACCTGTACCCAAAGCCTGGTTGAATGTCACCTTTAGCTTGATAAAAACGACCAGTTTTGGCAGCGATTAATGGTCTCGCAGCTTGTTGCATTCTTTACACAGTTTAGCACGTACAAGGGCTTTGAGAAACGACTTTAAAATTGTGGCCGCTTGCGATAGTCACACATTTAAGTAATTTCAAACAAACAGCGAAACTTCTTCAAACTCTCTTTTAGGTGATTAATTCAGCAAAAAAAAATCTTTGAAACGTTTCGACACAGTTATTGCAGCTCTATTGGACAATACTCCAGCTTCTATTTTGTACCCAGTTTAAGAAGATTATGTTAAAACTAGAAATCTAATTTTGACTACGGCAAGTGAGATGTGACAAATCTATTTAACCTAAATGTGTATAAAACAAGTAGTGAACTACTGCCGGAATTGTTTCGCATTCTTTAAGAGTATATTCAATACATTTTAAACTTATCCAGGGATATTTACTTTGAAAGTTAAAGTTCTGTTTCATTGTAAAAAAATCTCTCTCTAAACAATTAGCTCACAACAGGGTTAGTAGCATCTTTGTTGAAAACTACAAAACTACAACGAAAACGTTTTAAGGATCGAGCTGGCAACAAAGTGTCAAGTGACAGAAAACGATTCATTCAAAACACTAACACAGCTCTGACACTTCAGTTGTTTGAAAAAATGTTGTCATTGGATTCGTTAAAACTGATTTCAGTTTGATTAACTGTGACAATTAACTTTTAAGAGTTTTCATGCAGCCTAAGCAGTTTCTAGATTCATTTAAAATAACTTTAGGAAACTGAAAGTCACAATATAAGGAGAACAAATGTTTCACAACGGGAACAAACAGTAGTAATAATGGGTTGAAATTAAAAGCAATTTTCGATTCTTAAAAGAAAATGTCTCTGCTTAATCAGTGCTTGAATGAAAAGTTAGAAGAGTAGCAACAATTAATATATCATTTGCCTTCAGGTAAGCGAATGAGCTCTTGGAAAACACACAGTGCGTATCAGTTCCGCTATCGGCCATTACGCCAAGGAAACGTGTTTTTGTTACAACAATCACACAAAATACACTTCCTCGTTATATGTAAACTGACATGAGGATTAAAAGAAAACTTTAACGAAATAACTTGGGCATAGATCTGTTTCCACCACTAGAGGTTACTTTTCGTTCACACCACAGAATCTATCGTTCTTGCTCCAGAGTACGAAACGCAACATTCTTTGGTTTGTCAACGCAAGATTGAATCAATTACATATTTATTAAAACTGCGTCCGATGATTTAACAAACGCCCTGATTGCTCCCTAAGTCATGGCAATATCAACTCAATTAAATTATAAAATAGGGAGTTAAAAAAGAGAAGATTGTGTGGCAATAGTTTTGCAAATGTGGTTACAGATTCCAAATACAAATAAACGCGTAATCATATTGCCAAGTTAGGCTCTTTGACTTTGACACATCCACAATACAATGGAGTCTCATAAAAGCTCTTAAAAAGATTGTGTTTTACCATTGATGAGAAACCAACGACGCCAACATTTACGATCACTACTGCGGAGCACTGTGAAAACAGGTGATACATATACCTTGTTCGGCGTTCTTTTCGATTTCATTTTCGGCCGAACTCGCTGAAACTGCGTGCTGGCAGCTGCTCCTCCTAAGTTCAGCGATTTCTCTCATTCGTGGCGAGGTCATCGGGACAGTAGAAGGCGGACTCGACCATGATCTGTAGCTTGTTGCTTCTTGCTGGCAAGAAGAATAGCCTGTTTGTTGAGATGCTGGTTCAGTCGAGGGATGGGATAATGGAGGGGGGTAGTCGTGATCGACTATCGGTGTATTCCTAGCTTGGTATGGGTTATTGTAAGTCGCAAACCTGGGTTGACTGTAAGCGAAAGGATGCGGTTGACCAGCACTGGTGTGTGGATATGAGGTGTAGGCGTACGGGATGGAGTTGTAATTATGGCTATATCTATAGTTCGACGGATACATCTTCCTCATCTCTCGATGCGGTTCCAAGATGTCGCCTTTTACACGCGTATCGACTGGCGAATTCATTGAAAACATCCGCGAGGCAATTACGAGTTACTATCAAATCGTCTCGGTGAGAGGCGACCAGACATGGAGGGGTGACAGCCCGATGTGAAACCGATACCAACCAAAGATCAGACGGACCGCGGCTTTCAGATTGTCAGATGATCGACGGAAACATACATTTCAACAGCATTAGGTACCCGGCGAGCTTTTTCGGTGAATATATCTCTCCATAATAAACACAGTGTTTTTCTTTTTGTGCAAGAAAAACTGTTTATTACGAGCTGGATTTGTCAAAGTGTAAAATGAGCCGACGTTCCCCGGAACGAAGCGCATAATTGCTTGTTTAAAATCGCTTTGCACACACATGCTCAAACCGTGCCGCGGCCGCGCGCACAAGATAAACATATTGAGCAAGACAGCGTGAATGCTGGGAGTTCTTACTTGCCGCTAACTCGGTTACCACAAAACAATTAGCTAATTAACTATCCATCATTCTGACATAGAAACCAATGCATTCTCGGGGAAGCAACATGTTTCTTTCTAAAAAGAACAGCACCAAATATAAGTTTGGGTGTTCAATTAGGTTTTCAATACAAACAGAGTTATAAGCTCGCCGACTCAAAAAGTTCATTGTAATCGTATAACGCCGCCTGCTTGAATGGAAATGGTTCTCACAGGAGCTTTTGTAGCTATGCTGTTACAACACGTGCAAGCTTGAGAATTTATACCAGATGTAGAAAGTTAGTGACTGCCGGTAGCGCAAAGGCTGAATGGAAAATCGTTTCCCAAAAGACCTTTTAGTCTGTTTGCTTTTGCTGTGCATAGCGAGTTGTTAGGCGCTCCATATTACAGTATTGCACCCCTGAGGATTCGTATCATAATATCAACTCAACGATATTGAGCTTCCAACCGGGTGCAAACGAAAACAACATATTCTGGTAGTATTCGAGCCGCCATTACCCTGTTACTCATTAGGCCATTTTACTAAAGTAGATTTAGACAAAACCCAGCCAATTTTTAGTTGTTTGTCAACGTAAGTTCAAAAGCAAAAACTCCAAGTCAACAAAAAGTGATCTTGAAGTTTAAAAGAGGAATATTTAAAGAATTCTTTCTGCGAATGGGAGCAGACACATTACAAATTTAGGTTCAACTCACCGCAGCTCAGTGTTTGATTTGCCCTCATTTTCAAGCTGCTCTAGAAATTTCTGCGGTTGAAATGACTAGCGTCACTCTCATGACCGGCCATGTGTTCGGGCGCGTATGGGCAGATGCTCTTGCTGTGAGCCCGTTCATTGTTTTCAGAGTTTTGCCGAAAGCCGTCCATAGGACATCACTCCAACGGGATACCACTCAAATAAATAAACGAAATAGTTTTCATTATTCCTTTAAGAGCTTGGAACTCTTAATTATCCCTATTGTTCCATCTACTTAAGGGTCATTCACCACATTTGCTCCCGCCCATTTTTGCAGTCCTGGCAAAAGCTGCAATCACGTGATATTTACTTTTTTAATGTGACGAAACTATCACAGTTGTCTCAAGTGTTGTGAAAATCCGCGAGTTTGTGTCCTGCTGGGTACTTTAACAAGCTTTTAGAATTTCCACATAATGGGTGTCAACAAGCTCTTGAAACTCAAGGAGTAATAATTAGACTTGAGTGACCTTCTCGGACCTTTGCTCTTCAATATGTCGTTTGAACAGTGACAAAATCAAGAAAACAGCATTAGTTTGATAATTCCAGTAGAGTCAGCCCTTTATTATATTGTCAATACACAAGACTGAACAACAAATATAACAACAATGGCGCCAAGCTGTTAAGGCGTTTGTAAGGGGTTGAATATCTTTCAATCAAATTGAAATAAATCATTTCGTGTCCAAAATGGTGCCTCTTCAAAGAGGCATTTAGAATGTTTTAGAACGAGGTGAGGATCAAGAAAACTTTTAGTAAACATGTGTAAAACTGAAAGTTTTCTTTTTAAAAACGAAATGATAAAATGATAGTCCTATAAGCAAGTCTCACAAACAAGCTTTGAAAGCAACATTTTCAAAACAAATTATGAGAGAAAAAGATAAAGTATACAGAACAATTTTTAAGGATTTCGACGTCTCGAATAATTATTTTGAAAAATATTGAAAAGCATTTGTGCTTTTGCAGGAATATTGGAGACAATGACTGAATAGCTGGTTTTGGATTTGGTCTGACTATATCCCAGACACAACAAGAGACGATATGGGGAAGTGTGCGAGAAACGTTTCTCCGATTCTCAATTGTAATTCACTATAACTGAGTGAGATTATGTACTCTTCAAACCAGTACTTTTACGTTGACATTTCTGTAGCGAAACACTTTCTGCTTCGGAGTATGACAGCTTCGGCATAGTAACGCCGGGTTTGTCTGCTGGGATGCTTGTGAAATTTCGATTGTAAACAACTGAGAAAAGACAATGTTGAAATGTATTAGTAATTTTACTAATACAAAACTGTGTATAACTGGTGTTAAGACTTTGGTTACGAGTTAGAACAACCGGGAGTCAAAATCAGTTATTTCGGGACTTTTCCCACATGTCACACCGTCCGTGACAATGACGTTAAAGGCCCTGTTACACTGTGCAATTTTCTCAGCAACTTGTCTCGCAATGCCGTTGCGAGACAAGTTGCTGGAGAAT
>JAOEJI010377752.1:0-10427 GCA_025448255.1 Umimayanthus chanpuru
CCCACCCCCGTGTAAGATAGTAATGGTCTTGGAGTTCTGCGAGCGCCGGTTATAAAGTTGGACGACTTTAACACGCTGCGAAGGCTTCAATTTCACTCAAGATGGTTGTAACCGCTAATACTCTTCCGCAGAAAGTAGAATTAGCGTAGCTATTTCATGCACATACATCTGATATCAGTTCCCCCAAACCTTTCATCTAATAAAGTTTGAAAAACTTGATTTTTTTAAAAATTTTCGACTACGTCCATAATTACTGAGAGCCACTCTTAAAGAGAAGATATTCGATATTCCCATTCGTCTCGCAAACACTAAAACTGTAAACAAGTGAACTATACGAAATTGTCTGTTCAGTTATGCAACCAAGATTTGTGGGGGTATACACAGACGCAGGTTGCGAGTTGCAGGTGGCATCTTAGCCTTCTGCTGTTTGAAAAGACAACTCTGGAATCAATGTTTAACCAAGAGTTTAGTAAAATTACTTCACAAGATTTTCTTCACAAATTGCTTTTGGAGCTAGTTGAATATCAAAAGAAGTAGACTAGAACATGTTTGATGTACACACTAAATGTCCATTGATAGTTTCGTTGGTGAGCTGCAGGTGGCAGAGTACGCTGCTGCACGTTTGACAAAACCACACTCAAATTAGTGTTAAATAGAAGACTTATGAAATTACTTCACGAAAGAACATTTAAATTTTATATGTTTAATATACAAACTATAGCTGTCTTGTTCGCTTCATTTGCAAACGAAATTTCACTACGACCGGTGTAAAGCAAACAATGCGGGTTGCAAAATGTAGATTGACAAATAAATTCAATGGACCACCATATAGCAATACCCGAGCGTTTGTGCAGGGGACAAAAACAAAACGTTAAATTTACACGTGTGTTAGTTGTGGCGCTAGCACGGCAGATACTTGTATAAACTGATTCTGTACTCAACAGGGAGCTAAAAAAAATCACTGGATGTTTCTCATCTGTCCGTTTAAACACATTCTTATACAAAACGATGAATAAGAAAAAGAGTAAATCCATTAGTTGATGTCCCAAGACACCAACATTTAATCCATTTAGGCGCCGCAGAACTAGTATAGTCCAATAAAACTTTGTCCTCACGGCCGTTTTTCGGATTTCTTGTCGAAAATCGGATTGATTGCCTAGGGATTTCTCGAGGATGAATTGATGTTTATTAGTTCTATTATTTATTTATCTATTTATTAGTTCTAGAAAGTCCCAAGCAAAGCAATAATTCCAAATCTTTTATTTGTGCCCAACCAAGCTTATTTTTATTTTTTATCTTTGTTTTATTTCCTTGGTTAGAGGAAAACGACTCAAGGAAGCATTTGAATCTTCTTTTTTTATGATTAAATACTAACCTAGTTAAAACGTGTGTGTCAGGCGATGATCCCTAATGAGTACAGATTTTTCTGACTCATATAATTCAAAGTTTGCGACTTCGAATTCGAGACCACGTATTTCTTTAGTTAAACTGCTGCAAATGAAAATTTTGTCGGATTTGATACTAAAACATTCCTGTTCTTTTTCTTTGCAGTCACCCCCCAAAAAATACAACAGATAATCAATTTGCAAAATAAAATTAGATTTTTTTGTGTTATAAGTTTACTATAGTAAACTCACAGTAAACGAGTGAAATATATTTGAGATGTGATCCCGTTCCTTTAAAAAAATCTTGGAGGGAAGATATTCCACAGCTGAAAAGTTCGTCTCGTACACACTAAAATCGTGAATAACTGAACTACATGAAATTTTCTGTTCGGTTATGAAACAAAAAATCGCTGGGGTGTACAAAGAAGCAGGTTGCGATTTGCAGGTTGCATCATAACCTGCTGCTGTTTGAAAAGACAACTCCCGAATAAATGTTCAACCAAAAATTTAGTAAAATTACTTCAACTAAAAAATCAATAAAATAATTCACGAAAAACCGATTTGCATTTCAAGTCAGCTGAAGATCAGATAAAGCTCACTGCTACTGATCGATGCAAAATTTAAAGATTATTTTGTTAAAACAATATATTTCACGGGTACGTGTGCAAAATGAACCAAACTGAGTAACTGTGAAAATGTATTGTTTTAACGAATTTAGCTTTAAATTTTGCATCGAACAATAGCAATGAGCTTTGCTTGATCTTCAGCTGACTTGAAATGCTAATCTGTTTTTCGTGAATTATTTTAATTTACTGATTTTTAAGTTGAAGTAATTTTACTACATTTTTGGTTTAACACTTAATCGAGTTTGGTTTGTCAACCTAGAGCAGGTTATCCTACACTTCGCCACGTTTGTTTTGCTCACGTAGCCGCGAAAATGTATTGTTTTAACGAAATATGTTTTGAATTTTGCATCGAACAGCAGCAGTGAGCTTTGTCTAACCTTCAGCTGACTTGAAATGCAAATCGGTTTTTCCCGAATTATTTTATTGATATTTTAGTCGAAATAATTTTACTAAATTTTTGGTTGAACATTTATTTGAGAGTTGTCTTTTCAAACAGTAGCAGGTTATGATGAAATCGCAACCTGCTTCGTTGTACAGACCCGCGACTCTTTGTTTCATAACCGAACAGACAATTTCATATAATTCAGTTGTTCACGATTTTAGTGTGTACGAGACGAACTTTTAAGCTGTGGACTATCTTCCCTACAAGATTTTTGAAGGAACGGGAACATACCTCAAATATATTTCACTCGTTTACTGTGAGTCTACTGTAGTATACTTATAACACAAAAACATCTAATGATATTTTTGCACACTAATTATCTGTTGTAATTTTTTTTCTGGGACTACAAAGAAAAAGGACAAGAATGCTTTAGTATCAAATCCGACAACATTTTCATTTGCAGCAGTTTAACTAAAGAAATACGTGGTCCCGAATTCGAAGTCGTGATCTTTGAAATATATGAGTCCGAAAAATTTGTACTTATTAGAGATCATCGCCTGACACACACGTTTTAACTAAGTTAGTATTTACTCATAAAAAGATTCAAATGCTTCCTTGAGTCATTTTCCTCTAACCAAAGAAGATAAAAACAAAAAGAAGCTTGGTTGTGCAGGTAAAAGAAGTTGGGAATTATTGCTTTGCCTGAGACTTTCTAGCTCTAATAAACATCAAGTCATCCTCGAGAAATCCCTAGGCAATCAATCTTGGACGCTGATCAAAGCAATGCCAGTGACCGATTAGTGACGAGAAATCCGAAAAACAGCCGTGAGGACAAAGTTTTATTCGATTAGTTCTGCGGCGCCTAAGTGGATTAAATGTTGGTGTCTGGCGACATGAACTAATGGATTAAATTTTCTCATTCATCCGTATGTATAAAAATGCATTTTAACGGACAGTTAAGAAACATGCAGTTAATATTTTGAGTTATCTTTTGAGTACTGAATCATTTTATAAATTTTAGAAATATCTACCGTACAACTAACACATGTGTAAATTGAAGCTTTGTTTTTGTGACCTAGGTTGTATTTAAGAAGCAGAGTCATTGCCTCCCCACTTTGTTCAGATATTTTCAAGCAGCCGCTAGCCGCCTTTGATCAGTAAATGTCACTCTTCATTAAAACACGTAAAAGTACACTTTTTGAAGAAGATTGTTAGTCATTGGTCTTTAATATTGCATTTGAGTAGTTATTCGAAACAAAGTGATTTCGACCAATTCAAAACAAAGTGTACCTTTAAACACTTTTCTTTTTTTCCTGGCTCTTAATTTTGCTTTTTATGTGGTCCAAATATTACTTGGTCAAAGCGAAACAACAATCGATGCCAACAACGAGCTAACAACAACAACAACAACAACAATAACAACAAGGACGGTCGTTTTCTAGTGTATCTTCTCCTTCACGAGTAACTGGACCTGTTCGCAGGTTAAATAATTCAATGGTGGTACAGCGAGCTTTACTAAAGGACTGGCAGGAAAACCGTGGTCATTAGGAAGAACCGTTCAGTGTTTTAAGTACCGCATGCAGAACATGAAATGTGAATATTGTCCACAATTCAATGGAAATTTCCCACATAATCTCCGATTATCTCTTTCGAAGACTGCATTATTGATTATTATCTGTTGTCCCAGTTTTTGTTTCCTAATATCTTTACAAAGCCATCAGAGTCAGCCTCTGCTTTTCTTACAACCTTTTTTGAATTTTGATTTGATTTACATATCAGAAAATCTAGAAGAAAGTGTTTAACACTGTTGTCAATTCATTTCGCTCTCTTAGTGGTAACCTTCGCTGTGAAGATTGCGATTACATGGTTCTTAAATCGCTTAATGTTATTTATTCCGCCCAATGAAAAATGCACCTCGACGTGTTTTGGAATTCATTTTGTAAGATTATGGTCCCAACTGCTCTCTAGACAGTACTTACTTCTGACGTGCCTATATAGATATTTGTAACTTCTTTTATATGTAAATATTTTTTCTTTTCTTAGTTCTTTCTTAATACACCTGTAAACTAGCTGTTTAGCTAAGAGTGTATAATAAAGTTATCTATCTATCTCTTATTTTCGCACGCACCGACGGGCTTCTCTTAGTTGATAAAGCAAAAAACTCACAGCTTCATTGTTATATATTTTTTCTCTATTTCGTTTGTTTCTTGGCTTGACCATGCACAAAATACTAAACGGATTGAAATGCAAATGATCAAATAATCGTGACGGGCTTCCTGTGGTCAATCTGGTTGAGTAGGCTTGGGAACAACTTAAATATCCATGTCAGTTCCAAAGTCGATTTTTGGACTTGCTGGCTGGCTGGCTAACTATTGATGGTTTTGTGAATACGCGGTACATTGGTCAGCGATAGCTAACCTATAATTACGCATGCGACAAAAACAGCCTGCAAAGCAGGATCTCTGTTACACAGTAAACGCTCTGTTAAATAAGCGAAGTGTGGCCAGTACCTTTTCCAACAGTGCAACAGTGCAATTAGCCACTCCGAGGGCCTGTTTCGCAGGCTAGCGACAAAAAGTGACTGTATGTTTTTTCGAGGAGAAATGAAAACTGGGAGCCGATGCGATACAAAGTGATGAGACTTGAAATTCCTTACATATGCCACTCAGCCAAATCGGAACGAACGCCAGCTGTAAAACTTGAAGAAATGGAAGAACGGCAGAAGCAATGAAATAGGCATAGTTGATTTATAGTGGCAAGAAGATAGACGTTTGCCAGCCGGAACACGAAGGTGGAAACATAAAATAAATGAAAGCTACACGAAGTTTTTCAAAGCGGAGCAGGCGATTCCCTGCTGGCAGAGGTCTCTCACGGTGAGCATACTTTTCCCATTTTTCGCGCTCTTCGTGAGAGACCTTTGCTAGCAGGAACACAAGACAGCACAAAAGGAGTAAAATGAGTAAACTTAATTAAACGTGACTTTCTTTATTTGTTGTTTTTGAGTTCACAGTATGGAAAATAAAGTGTTTATGATCGAAGGATATTCTTCGTTGTGCTCGACGTGACACTACGGTTTATAGCTGACTGTCATGTCTATTGCAGAAATCATGTTGAAAATAGAGTTTGTTCCAAGGTTACAGCGTTAAGTAATAATTCTGAATTTATAAAAAATAGTTGAATAAAAAAAAAATTACAAAACCTGGCCGTTACTTTCTTGATTTAACAAAAAGTACTTTGTAATTGAACTGCCGTTACTTATGACGGCTCGCGCGCGAAGCCATAATTTATACAGTGTGTTGTTTTAATTCTACCTGTTTAATATTGTGATCTAAGGCCCCGTCCACGCTAAGACGTTTTCGTTTGAATCTACTTACTTTTTGATACGTTTAGGCCTTCGGTCTACAGTAAAAATCCGTATACCTTTGAAAACGCTCTCGAACATGAATCAAAACGAAAAAAGAATACTTATCGTTTTAGCGTGACGGTCGAATCCGTATCAAAGCGAAAACAATGACGTCAGCATGTTAGTGTGGACGGAAGGCCTAAACAATATCAACAGGTATGCGGATTCAAACGAAAACGTGTTAGTGTGGACTACCAAGAGAAAATGAGGGGACAGAGAGGGACACTCCGAGTCTACGCTTTGGGATATGTCAATTCCACTGAAGTTATTTATAGATTGGCTCTCGAACGGAAGGGTGTTTTCTGAGATGTCCGCATAAAGGCTCACCTCGATCTGATGTGGTTAGTGAGTAGATGGCAGACAGCGTTGGATTAAGTTTTGTCGATGAAAGCGACTTTCAAAAAGAAGGCAAATGGTATATCTAATTCACAATTTGAAGCATGTTTGTTGCAGAACTTTCTTGCTTCGGTCTGAAAGTCTCTGCGCTGCCAACGATCTGACACAAGGACTGTATATTGTCACGCTCTTTATTTCGTTCTCAATCTAAATCAATCTAAAGTTTTACAAGTATATATAGCAGATAAATTAAGGCGTTTACATTCAAACATGCATAATATGGCGTGGGAATACATTGTACTTTGCCCTAGTAAACCACTACACTTGCGTAGGTCTTCCTTTACGCAGGGACAAGCCTTTTTCGTGAATTCGTCCCACACACATGCACAGAAATGTGTTATTGTTTCTCGTCACGTACCGATGATTCTATAATCTCTTAAGCTGTCATTGTTTAATTAGACATGCACACAAAGGTGCTAATTGATCTGTCATGCAAACATATGCTATGTTTAGCTATTCGCAAACTAATTCATCCGGTTGTACTCTAAATCTACATATTGTTACTTCATTCTAGAAAACGCTTTACAAATTTCACGACAATGTTCAACAATTTCTTCAGATACAAACGGCTCGCTGGCGGGCATACCAGATTTTAGCAAAATATAGTGTCGGAAACGTGCAGCGATTCAGGTGGTATTTCTTCGCATGATGGTAGCAAAAGCGACACAGACAGTGATTATTATCCGAAACCCTCGACATCAGCAATTTTTTCATCCTTCAATCAAAGAGACCAGAGTTGTAGTTATACTTCGTTCAAGAGATAGTAATTATAAAGCTTCTAATTATCATAAAGTAGCTGGGGAAACTTATTGCATAAATATTTCTGCTCTGTCCGGGAATGCAACGTTGCTGAATGAATATTGTTTCCTTCAATGAACATATTTCCTTGAACTTGAACGAATATAATTTCCTTGAAAGAATATATTTCCTTGAAAGAATATAATTTCCTTGAATGAATTTGTTTTCCTTAAATGACGATAACTCCTTGAATGAATATAATTTCCGTGAATGAATATAATTTCCTTGAATGAATATAATTTCCTTGAAATGAATATAATTCCTTGAACGAATAAAATTTCCTTGAATGAATATATATTTTTGTGAATAAATATATGTTCATTGAATGAATATATTTCCTTGAAAGTTAACAACTATATCATTTCCTTGAAGTTGAATAAATACTATTCCTTGAAGCTGAATAAATATACAGTTGCTGGAAGTAAAATAATGCCTTGAAAACAGATATATTTTGTCGAGTGTGAATATATATATTTCTTGAATTTTGCAACGAACAACAAACGGCCAACCATAGTCAACTCTGAAGTGGTCACGCAAACAAATACAGAATATGATTTATTAGTTCTTTGCGTACCCTGCGAGCAGAGACCTCTTGTATCCTCACGAAAAGTGTTTCTGTGTTCCTACGACCAATCCGCCATTACAGTATCATCGAAAATTTTCTTTTTCACTTCAGATCGAGGTTGTATTCTATGTGGACGTCTCGGAAAACAAATTTCTTAAGCTAAAAATAACTTTAGTGGGTTTGACATATTCTGACCAATTGCCCTCAGTGTCCCTCTCTGTCGCCTCATTTTCTCTAGGGAGTACTGAATACGCTATGGAAACGGTAGTGTGGACGCGGACCAATCAATGCGTTTTCGGTGAAGCAAAAACAAATACATTTGAAAACGTATTAGTGTGGACGGACCCTAAAATTACTCAAAATTATCCGGTTTGTTTTACAAAATGCGATTCAAGTACACAATTACAATTAAAATGATGCTGTGAAAGAAGCCGACCGATAGAGATTGTTCAAGCACACAACACCCAAGAAAAATAAACAATAATCTCTTGACTGTCAAAGACAAAACCAATTCAAACCCATTATCATATTATTTTGATACTTCCGGAAACTGATGAAATTTTTAAACCTAGATAAGCAAAAATCGAAAATGTCGTTGCCGGTACATTGTTCAAATCTCCACAAAAGTGAACCAAAAGTGCATTGCGTAGACCTTCTATGAATTTTGATTTGATTTTCATATCAGAAAGTCTGGAAGAAAGTGTTTAATTCTGTTGAGAATTCGTTTGTAGGCTTGACTGGGAAGATTGCAACTACATGGCACTTACCCTGCATGCCTGAAAATTAGACAGTTTACAGACCATGTAAATTACGTGAAAATTGTAATTACAAAAATTGTTTTGTAAAGTACAATTTACAGGCAGCCTTTTGTAAACCTAAATTTACAGATAATTTCCACGTAACACTGAGTGTGTAAATTAGCTGTAAATAGCAATTTAAATTTTCTGCTTTGTTTTATTAGATTACACATTTGTAAAGCAAAAATGTGAACTACAAATAACATATAAATGTTTGGCTAGACCTTGTAAATTACATGTAAATTATCTGTAAATTGTCTTTGAGTAGGCTTGTTAATTGTTTACAAAATAGCTGTAAATTGAAACTTGGGGCTTGCTCTGACCTTGTAAATTACCTTTGAATTGGCTGTAAACTGCAAAAGGGGACCTGCTCTGACCCTGTAAATTTTCTGTATATTAGCAGTAAATTGAAAAGGGAGGCTTCCTCTGACCCTGTAAATTAGTTGTAATTAAATTGCAAAAGGGAACCTGCTCTGACTCTGTAAATAAGCTTTAAATTCTGACCATGCATGTAAAGTAACTGTAAACTAGCTGTAATTTGCAAAAGGGGGCCTTGCTCTTACCCTATAAAGTTCCTGTAAATTAGCTGTAAATTGCAAAAAGGGACCTGCTCTGACACTGTAAACTTACCTGTTAAATAGCTGTAAATTGCAAAAGGTGGACTGCTCCGATGCTGTAAATTGCAAAAAAGTACTGCTCTGAGACTGAAAATTTTCTTGTAAAATAGCTGTAAAATTGCAAAAGGGGACCTGCTTTGACTCTATAATTTACCTGTTAATTAGCTGTAAATTGCAAAAGGCGGCCTGCTCCGATTCTGTAAATTACGAAAAAAAGGCCTGCTCTGATACTGTAAATTACTTTTAAATGAGCTGTAAATTTCAAAAGAGAGGCCTGCTCTGACCCTATAAAGTACTTGTATTTTAAATTAGCTGTATATTGCAACCAGAGGCCTGCTCTGACCCTGTAAATAGGCTGTAGATTAGCTGTAAATTGCAAAAGGAGGCCATCTCTTCCTCCGTAAATAAGCTGTAAATTAGCTGTAAATTGAAAAAAAGAGACATGTTCTGACCAAGTGAGCAAGGGAATCAAAGATTTGGATATCTTACATTGTAACTACATAATTACATTCTAGGATCTAAGTTCATATCCTATATATGTAGTGAAGTACAAGATGGCGGCGAGGTTTTCCGAGCCGACCGACGCAGAAAATGTGGTTCTTCATGAAATAAACAATTCAAGAAAACAGAAAGAAATTAACTAAATATGAAGTTAAGATTCTTCACGGTAGGTTTATGAAAAAGAAAAAATATTTCAAGTAATTATTAATTGTAAAAGCAGCATTAAAACATCCATACAAAATTAACTCCGTGTTTCTTTAACGAACTGAAACATGGCAGCTGACTCCAAAGCTGATTGTTTTGTAGTTTGCCGGAATAAATGATTAAATTCTACTATTGAAAAGAAGTTGATTAATGATTTGTATATAACAAAACAATTATTCCACTCGCTCTTATCGTAATGAGTTGATAACCAACTCGGTGCTTGTAAGACTCGAAGTCGTGGAATAATTGTTAAGTGGTTATTTATGTTTAGGTCTATTTTTCTAAAGTTTCAATGAATGTAAATGTAAGGTAGGTTTAAAATCTAGTAAATACATAACCAAACTTATAACAGAAGGAGCATATAACGTAAGGGGCTTATAAGTAACCACCGTACAACCAAAACTGGCATATATCAGATTGACCGTATAGCAAAGGAACTCGTAACTAGAGGGGTGTCTTGATAAGGGGCTTATAACCTGAAAGGCTAAATACCAAAAGGGATTATTATAGCAACGGTGTTTCTAACCGAGGGGCGAAGTTTCTTTCAAAGTCTAATCAGAGGCTTTCCAACAATTAAAATACAACTTGCAGTTAGCTGTAGCTCAATAAGGGACAAAACTGTTTACCTTGACCTCGGACTACCGAGCTATTTACCGTAACAAATTAACCCATGAGGTTGGGTCATTTGAACCCCCCCCCCCCCCAACCCGCATAGATTTTCCAAATGGTTGCACATAAAAGATCAAACTTTGG
>JAOEJI010377863.1:0-10426 GCA_025448255.1 Umimayanthus chanpuru
AATCCTCATGTTCAACTAAGCCCGCTCTTTTCGGTTTGTCACTTTGTTTCAAAAAACTTTATTCGGGGGGGGCGGTGCTTCGGTTAGGGGGTGGGGATGAAGAAACAGAAAACGTAAAAAAGTTCACCAGCTGGCAAAAACAAGCACC
This sequence comes from Umimayanthus chanpuru, assembly GCA_025448255.1. Lineage (NCBI taxonomy): Eukaryota > Metazoa > Cnidaria > Anthozoa > Zoantharia > Parazoanthidae > Umimayanthus > Umimayanthus chanpuru. The sequence continues at coordinate 149 of JAOEJI010377863.1, forward strand.
TTTTTCGCATCATGCTAAATTTCAAGAAAAAGAGAAAGAAAACAAAGAACAATTATAGCAGGTTTAGAAAAAAGGACTGAAAAATGAGACGCCTCTTTTCCACTGTTTCATAAGATACTCGAATCAGATTCTATCCACTTTCTGAAAGTCCCTATAACGACAGACACAGTCAAGAATGTTCACAGGTACATATTGTACAAATTGCTAATGTAAAAAAAAATCGTTAACCAGCAAAAATAAACTTTTCTTGCATGATGCTAAATTTCAAGAAAAAGAGAGTGAACGAAGAACGATTATAGCTTTAGAATAAAGGAAGAAAAAACGGTCTTTCCTAAAAGCCCCATAACATACTTGCATCAAGCTCTATGTCAATAGCCTTCCTGGAAGCACACTGCTTCAAACAGACACATTCTAGAACACAGTTGAACACGTACAGTACTTACTGCCCATAGAGACATTCTAGAACACAGTTACATGTACTCACTGCCCATAGAGACATTCTAATGAGGGACACAAAGAGAGGGGTCCTGTCCCAGCCAGATATGCAATGCACCAGAAGACCTCCTTCCCCTGGTGGTTGGGATACACGAATGAGAACATAATGTTACAAATACACACAGCCACATACTGATTGAAGTAATTTTAACCTTACTCAAGTTGTTCATGATCTTCACCTTACCTGTCGTCGTACTGTAACTGACAATACTTCCCTTTGTACATACAAACTACGCTGTACATTTTTCGTTAACTAAATTTAACTAAATTATCATTTTTTGCCTTCTCTTCTTTAACATTACTACAAATTTAATGAACATATTTAGCTAATTGTCTAGTCTAACTTTTTGGTATAATTACGGTTAGCTGAGTACCACAACGTCTGATTTTATTCTCTTTTTACAATTATGTATTTAACTATATACAGCTATTTCAATAAAGGTTGTCATAGTCAATAGTCGATACTGGAACCAAAAGGAACTGTGGAGTTCAAGCAGCTCAAGTAATATATTACTATTAGCATTGACTTTGATATAGAGTGCACCATACAGTAACAAACTCCGCTAGCGCGTTATCACTCATTAGGCTGTACCCAAAGTTCCTTTCGGCTCCAATATCGACTATTGACTATGACAACCTTCTTTGAAATAGCTGTATATCACAATTGGTACTCATAAATCATTTGGTTATTGTTGTTGTTATTGTTATTTACATGTATCTTGATAAAAATTATCTTGGAAGCTTTTAAGGTTGACCAGTGCTGTCCTAGATTGTTGAAAGCTGCAAACCTTGGATTTCTGATCTACACATGTACATACACAGGTTCCTCAATATTATATACAGTATTCATTGCAGTAAATGCACTGTCAACAATACCAGTACCAATACCAAATCTCTAGTCAAGTTAGGCCTTTCTTAGAATAAACAAGCAACAAGTGTTTTGGATATAGAAATTTCTCTCTAATGAATTTTCCTCTTCGACGAACATCACAGCCATCTTCTCAATGACAACAACTAAATTACCCTCTCTACTGCTTATTTATATACTAAAAAAAATCTTGAGAATCCAACCATTTAGAGTTACCAGCTTCCAAAAACAACTTTAAAGCTAAATTCTTGACCAACTTACAAAAAATAATGGCAACTTAAGAAGATTAACAAGGTCCTTCAAATTAAAAAATAGATTTTACCAGCATCACTTTTAAAATACGTACTATTTGTTGCCATAGTACATGTAGCAATTATACTGGAGGGTCATTTAAGTAAGAGCTGAAGGGGCCGCTTACGTCAGAGGCACAACTGGGGTGAGTACATGTATGACAAGAGATTCCCGTCAACACGATCTAGATAATGATGACATGTACTGTAGACAAAAGTCTTACCTTCCTTCACACACTCAAGCAACAGTAATAGGTAGTTCTGAGTCAAGGAGATGAGGTCCCACGACTGGAACAAATCAAAGATCAGAATGTTGACTACTCTCAACTGGTGCAATGGTGTATCTACCCTTAGTTTCAATTTCATGTCCTCCAGCCTAGTTTTTTGCAAATCGCCATTTATGAATATTAGGTGGACCCTATAATTTATGCTGCATACCATCTATTGCTCTATGCCCAACCAAATGAAACCTGCAAAACACAAAACTAAGTAATTTTGCTACATTAGGCGAAGAACAGCTCAGTTTTTAGATAAATATTTAAAAGCGTCCGTCCGGTTTTCCAGTGCGGGGATTGTCAGCATTTTTAAAAAAAAGCTGTATATAGCATGACTTTAAATGAATACAGTGGAACCCCGGTTTACGATATGCCAAGGGAGCATTAACATTTATCGTTAAACCGGGATATCGTTATAACTGAATTCCCGGTATAACGATAATGTTGGAAAATTCCTAAAAATATCATAATTTATACCGGAGTAAAGCTGATAATTGCCTTTTTACTGTACGTTATCAAATAAATTTGTAATTGATCACCAAATGAATTTCAAGTGCAACATCCAGAGTATTTTCCGAAAAACAGAAACATTGAAGATAGTCATAATGCAACAAAAGTTTGTTTGGTTATACTGTATTAGCATTTCCTGTGGTCTGTGATACCGATTTTATCATTATAACCGAAAACATTATGTGCTCGTTCAACCACATTGCCATCGTTAAACCGGGAATATCATTATACTGAAGACTGAACATTATATCGGGATTCTGTCCCATTCATTATACTATAACTTTTGCTGGGCAAACGAATGTTGATCGCTATACCGGGAATATCGTTATACCAAAGATTTTGTGTCTGTTCAATACCAAGGGTATTGAACAGACACAAAATCAAGATTACTGTCAAACCAGGACAATTCGTTCAACCCATAATCATGAAATATTACAGAATATTCAGGTTAAACTCACGCCACATTTGAACGATGACCCCAATTCCCCCACCCCCACCATAAGTTGTACACAGAAACAATCGTACACTCACTCACACACGTGTACACAGAGGCACCAAACACACACACACTCACACACATAAACACTCGCACATGCATGTGTACAGACACACCAAAAACACGGACACATGTACACAGGCACACCAAACACACACAAATTTATGCACATGTACAGACAGTGTACATGTATATACAGTACCTGGTATTTCCACCAATCAATGCCAAGATGGTGGAGCAAGGGTAGTTCATGTGGCACAGTCAGTTGAGCATCTACGTAGCCCTGGAAACCAATCAGCAGTCATCAGAACAAACTGTGAGTGAGCAGTTAAGGGCCACACCCATGATTACTCAGCATAAGATTGTGTAATCATTTGTTTTAACCTCACTACGCAAGTCAAAGTTGACAAAACAAAACACTTGCAGGATCTCTTTAGTTTAATTTTCCAGTTTTGCCAACTCACCTGTTCCCAGTCAAAGTGAAGGCCTTCTGCTGAGTAACCATTCTCCTTGAAACCCTTGAAAAATTCACAACCTTTATGAAAAAACATATATATTTAATATTAATTATAAATTTATAATATATTAGTAATTAAAATTTAAAATGATAATAACTTTAGTGATCAACTTCTTAACTAATAATGAATTTTTACAATACATAGATAAAAGATGCTAAGAAATTACAATCAATCATTCTTTTAAAAAAAATTATTATGTATAAAAATTCTTTTTCAAATAAAAAAGATTCCAGTCCATAAATTTTGAGTTCATAAAAAACTGAGTTCGTAAAAACATTTCAATTAACATTGAATTCCATGAAACTAGAGAAATAATAATAATAATAATAATAATAATAATAATAATAATAATAATAATAATTTATAATAATTTATAATTATTTTTATTTTGTACAAGTGTCATTGCTTTTTAAAGTTTAAAAGAACCAGGACTTTCCAGACCATTTTTGAGGCATTTAATATCCAGGATTTTCAGGAAGTATTTTCAAAAACAGGAAAAAGATTTTCACTAACTATTGATAAAAAAAACCCTCAAAACTATTTACAACACCCTGCCAATTCAACAACAACAACAAAAATAATGTACATTGCACTTTGGCAGTCTGTTAATAATAATGTAAGAAGAATTAAACAAGAGTTTAACAGAAAAAAAATTCCCAGATGTAAATTTTTTTTGGAATCTCATTGAATTAAATTCCAAGAAGCAAACAACTTAAATCCTGAATATATAACTACATGCAGTTTAGCCTTTTCATAAAACTAAGGTTTTCACTGCTGGATCAAAAAATAGTCAAGACTAGTAATAAAATATTTAAATTTAATTCTTCTTTCAAGAGTATTAGTCCCAGATAATCATAACGGAAATAATTATTAATCAAAGCAAAAATTTAACATGTATGCGTGTAGCACTATAAACAAACTTCTCGCAACTGTTAAAGTACATGTGCATGCAATCATTCAGAAACAAGGTCTTGTGCAGACTAGTTAATTTACACACATGTACATGTACAACAAAGGCAGTATATAGGACTTTTCAGCTGTTTTCCCATCTAAAACTAAATGTTGAAATATAGACACAATACATAGTTATGTACTTGTAATGTTCTTTAAGTCTTAACTAAAGTTAATAATACTTGATGTACAACTTGATTTGTGTCAAGCTACTTTTAGCTTTATGTAAAACTATGTAAAACATTGTCATCATATAATATTTCTAATTCAAAGCACCAAAACAAGCTGAAAGCTCGCACCCGGGTAAGGAACAGAACACACACTGAAGTCTGAATATCTGTTCTCCTTGTCCACCTTCTCTGATGACGTGACTCTGAAATCGAAAGTTTACAATAGGCTGACAACTGTAATCCAATATGTTAAACAAACCAAAGGAAATTAAATATAAAAAAAATAATTGCATAATCACTTGCAAAAAATTTCGGACGTTAAAATTTTGGACATTTTATTTTGAACAGTTAATTTTCAGTCTAGGTTTTCTTTATTTCGTACAATTTTTGGACAAAAATTTCGAACACTGTCATTATAAAAATTTCAAAAAAATTCGGACTTTTCTTTGAAACATGCAAAACGAAACTTCTTGGCACAAAACATGATAAAAGCTAAAACACAAGCAGTAGAAGCAACACTTTGATAGTTATTGTACCCTTAAAGTCTTACATGATAGCATACTGATGAAAATACTGCAACATCAAATGTTTCAATCAGACAATGTTTCAATTTTATTTAGCAGTTGAGTTCAAAGACTCTTTTCAGTGTCAGCGACATGTCACATGTCTACACTAAATCTTCAAATGGATCCTCTTGTTCGATTTGTTGACAGCATCCACAATGCCTGCAAACTTGAAACCTTTCCTGATCAAATCAGGCTTGTTATAATTGGTACGTATATGGTCAAGAAGACCAACAAGCCAGTGAGCATGTATTGGCTTCTTCACAGATATCTTTATGCTGATATCAATAGCATAAACATCAATGCTTTTGTCTACTTGGCTTGCAATCTTGCAGTTCTTGCATAACTGTTTCGCAGTACCATTAACTGTCAGGTCGAGTGGCTGGAAGTGGTTAGTCAAGTTTGCTGGAACATAAACACTTAATATGCAGTAACAGTTGTTGTTGGTATAATAAGGTTGTGAACACACTTCAATCATTGTCTTTTTTTCCTTTGAATACATGTATGTCAAATAGCAAAACAGCCTTCTGGTCATCAGGGAGAGAAAGTTCTTTGCGCTAATCTCTGAGACAAATGGGAAAACAATCTTCTCCAAGTGCTCGATAACTGTATCTTCATTACTTCAGTGATTTCGAGTGAAAGTCAAGTTAAAGTTTTGTGGGAATGTGATTTACCTTTTGAGAGGCATTGGGAGGTCTTGCCTTAATAGATCAGCTGCATCGGTAGAAAAAGTCCAGATATTGTCGTCCAGTGAAACTTTCTGTAATCTGCTTCTTTTTCCCTTTCCAACCAGTGGAACACTCTTTGCCCCTCGTCACGGAGGGTGTGGCTTGCAGAACAGATGTAAGATAAAGGGGTTTGGTCAAAATCGAGAATCAGATCTTCGGGCGCACTGTGTGTGGTTTGCAGAGTTTTGATTTTTCTTTGAAAACATAGTTTTGCCTCTTGCAAAGGTCCAGGGGCCACAGGTATTTTGGCAGTTGTTGCCATTCTCATTGTCATTTTCTTCCCTTTTCTCTCCATTCTGTAAAGGATGTTTCTACCCCAGTCATAACTGAGACTCAGTTGAAGAGAAGATCAAAACTTGTAGCTGATGTTGTTGGCCATATGCATGCTCCGCAAGAAATTTGATTTGTCTACTTTTTTCTGCAACATGAGGGCAGCACTTGATGATGCAAAATTTGTATTTGAAAAGTACAGACCATCTCCAATAGCAATGGGTGGACTTAAAATAATCCTTGAGGCTATATTCAAGATCGATGAATGCAAGAGGCTGATATTCTTCTTGGCCTTGAATAACTAATCAAAAAAAGCTATGACCTTGACTGAAGAAACTTCCATGCAACCATTGGCAGATATTGAAAATCAAGGATCAATCTTTGAAGAAGACTGAAAGGGATGACATCACAGACGCAGTAATTTTAATCAATGATGAAGATGATTGCCATACTGCATCACTGTATTTGATTAATTTATGGTGTTCTGAAGCATACAACATTATAGTGCTTTTAATTAAAACCAGTTAATTTATTAAAGTTTTATGTTATTTATAATAGCTGTCTTTATTGTGTAGAAATCCAAAGAAAATACTAAATATATATATTTTGTACCACGTGGTAAAAATTTCCGATGCCTAAAATTTTGGACGCTTAAAATTTTCGGACAGTTCCATTATCGGACACAACTTTTGTCCAAAATTAAACTCGTCTGAAATTTTTTGCAAGTTAGTGGGCAAAGTAAATCATGCCAAGACTTTCCAGGAAGCTATAAAATGCATAAGTTATTGACCATCAGTTCAACTTGCTATATTCATGGTCAACACATGCATACAAAAATTCATGAATAAATTCATTTTAAAATGATAAATAAAAAAGCATTATTATTTTTGTTTAGCAATAAATTGAAGTCTACTTGATAGGATGATTTCAGTTATTATTATTCGATCATGAGTCTTAATTGGTTGTTTGAGACAAACAATTATTAGTTTTTTCCCAGGGGGTACTCCCCAAATTTTAGGGTGGGGGCATGCTGCCGGGACCCCAAAAGCCTGACCCTGTTCTTGACCAAGAAATGCTTTAAAATGATACCCTGTTCTTGACTGAAAGCAAGAAAAGCATACCCTGATTTTGACAAATTTTGTAGGCTATTATATTATTTTTTATGAGAATATGCTTTATACATCAGCTGTTGCGCTTTGGATATAACATCTACTTCTGCTACTTGAGCAAAATAGCATCTGTTTCAGAATTCGGCCCTTTGCAAAACCTTCCATTCTAAACTTGCTTAACCTGTTCCTGACTTAAAACATTGTGTTTTCTATACCCTGTTCTTGACAAAAAGGCTAAAAACCATACCCAGCTCGTGCAGCAGCACATACCCATATAGTCAATATACATGTGATTATGGGAGTATGGGAGTACCCCCCTGAGAATTTTTCTGAATTATTTGAATTTGAAAAGGTTACAAAATTTAATGTAAATGTTACATCAACTGAAATCTGCCAACAATAGGAATCTACATCAAATCACTACCTCATTCCAAACTTGACTTTCTTTTTCTCTACCATGAGATCACAGATATAACGAACGTCGAGAGCCTTTAACAGCCGGATATCTTGTCCTCTGATCCGGTCAAACAGAGCCCACTCACCACTGGAGAGTGAAAACACTTTTGTCAGGTCTTTGTTATAATTTTAACTGTATGCGTGCACTGTCATTTGACTACTTGACAATCATGAAATACTGTAATACAATTTGCAGCTGCTTATTTTAACCAAACGTTAGGTCTGCATGTAGGAAACATCAAACTGAGGCCTTGCGGTATTGCATATTAAGTGATATTCCCATCACAAACAGAGTAAACAGAGTGTAACACAACAAAAGAGTTCAGTTTTCCCGAGCAAAACTAATTAATACGCCCAAGAAAGATTTTTAGTATAATGATAAAAATGATTGGCCGAGAAAAAAATACATTTTTATCCAGTTAAAAATTGACATACTAGTTACACTGGAGCCCAGGCAAGAATCGGTTGTGGCAAGGAACTCCTGGTGGAATAAAAATTTTGTGAAAAGTAGAAATTAATGAATGAATGAAACAGTGTTTGCTTGGATTTTGTTCGACCTTTCCGTTATTTTAGAAGGGAAAAATTGCAAAAACTATGCAACTCCACCAGCTTCATAAAGAAGCTATTTCGTACATAACTATATATTAGACAGTCCAAAATATTTGATAGTTTTTCAAAACTATGCAGGATGCAGCGGATATGTCCAGATTTTCTCATAGGATGCAATTCTGCACTGCCACATCCTGCATGCATCCTGTCAGAGATCCTGACCAATCAGAACACGTAAAGTATCTTTGCCATATAATTAAAATCATTAAAATGTGGTCTGTGTACACCACAAGAATGTACTCTGGACAAATCAATTACTGGTTTGTGTATCTAGAATTAATTAGTCAGAGCCATTTATTACCTTGAATAAGGAGTGGCAGGGTGGGGTCTTTTTGTGTTTTCTGAGTTTGACAATTCCTCAAAGTCATCCAAAGGAATGCTTCCACCTCCTACAATAAAGAGGATTCAAGAGATTTTAAGTCTGGACTGATCAATCAGTGTTTGAGAACAGACTGGCACACTGAGTGAGTCATACACTTTCGGATTAAACAAAAAATATAACCTTATGGTTATACTGATATAACTAGTATATGCTTTTAGTTTAAGTAGTCCTCAGTAATCTGGTGACACGACTGTCCAGTAAAATACAGTATACCTGCCAACTCTCACACCTTAGGCGTGAGTCTCACGCCTGCGGGTTGAAAACTTCGATATCATGCCGGCTCACGCTTGCGGCCCAAATTCTCACACCTGATTGATTTTTCGCCTTGCTTGACACAATTTCCAAAAATATGTAAACTCAGACCGATGTAAGAAGTGAAAACTATGTTTAAAATGAATAAATGATGATAGTTTCCTCACAATCTTTGATTTTTGAAGTGAAAAGCACTGGGAGCGAGGTCACGCTAATACACGTCCTAAGACTGGGACTGGGAAAAGTCATGCCTGTGTCTGCTTCCACTACAGTATGCAAATTTGGTCAAAACTAACTGGTCAACTAACGTGTTCGCCAAATGTGGCTAAAGCATTTTCTTGATAACTTTGTCTTTCGAAGACTTCCGACGTCTTCGAAAGTTTTTGGACAGAGGTCAGCGGCGCCTATGGCTGCCGGTTGTGTTTTTGTCAGCTGCCGTTTTAGTGTTCCCTGTACGTTTGTTTTACATGTTAACCGTTACAATGAAATTGGTAAACCATTTCTTAATTGTGCCATGTGTCCTTCTGGTGCGATTTGTGATTGACCCGGTCCTCGGTCTTATCGATTTATGGCATCAGGACCAGAGGCAATTCAAGTTTACAAGCCGCCATCTTCGATTCGCTACTCCACCAGGTTTGCCGAACCGGCCAATTACATCGTATTCGTGTGCTGACCTACATCGTATACGTAGAACCCAACAAAAAGTTCGCCTTTCGCCCGAGACTTGGAAATGGATTGGCGAGCTTGGGATCAGGAGGAGATATCGATCTAAGAGAGGTGGAGCTGACAAGAGAATAACACCAACTCCATCTTGCCCGGACTTCAACATCAAGAGTCCCGGTCCAGTTCTAATTGCCCCTGACAAACCCAAAGCTTCGACATGGTTTCCGGACATCTTATTGGCAAACGTTCGTTCCATAAAGCCTAAAATTGAAGAGCTACAATCTGTTGTTGAGCTGAATAATGCTGGCATCGTGTGCATTACTGAGACCTGGCTTAGTCCTTTGATACCGGACGAGGCGATCAACCTCAGCGGGTTCTGCGTATTTAGAAAGGACAGAGACTCTCCTAGTGGCAGTGGTGGTGTCTGTGTTTATGTGAGCTGCCGCACACCCTGTCGCAGGTTAACGGATTATGAAATTCCCGAGGTAGAATCTCTTTGGCTATCAATCAGACCTTACCGCCTTCCCCGGGCAGTCTCAGCCATCCTACTAGGAATTGTTTACCACCCCCCGAACAAGGGTTCGGAGGAAAACTCTATCCTGATTGAACACATGAAGCGAAACACAGAAGCCTTTTTATGTAAACATCCTGACGGCCTTGTTGTGATTTGTGG
>JAOEJI010378085.1:0-10421 GCA_025448255.1 Umimayanthus chanpuru
CTTGCACTGAGTGGGCTACCCTGTAAAAATAAAGTTTCATTACATATAACCTTTACACAACACGTTTTTGAGAAAAATATGACAATACTTTGTTTCAAAGCGACGTTTCTTTTGTGCTACAAGATTTTATCCAATCATGATACTACAAAACAATAGCCAAGAAAGGGTTCGAGTTTTTTATGTTCCCCACATGGAATTTTTGTTGCATTAAATATCGGAATAGTTTTCACTATAAAAGAACAAACTAGTAAACTAGAGTTAAATAAATGTACTAATTGGTGAAGTTATAGTACATTTTCATGTTTTAGCCAATGAGGTGAGCGCTTTAAACAATATCGCAGTCAGCACCTTTTTGCATTCTTTGCCGTTCGCCTCTCTAGTTCTTACACTCGGACCATTACTTCATATATCACTTTATTTGAAAAGACGATAAACAGATGACGTATAAAGTACATACAAGATTACGAGGAGACAATCAACACGTGCCTGTTGTTCAACAAAACACACCTTGCACTGTGCATATGTTTCATCATTGTCTTCACCTCGTTAAAGGACGGTCTGGCGGATGGTAGGTCGTGCCAACACCTTCTCATCAAGTCCACAGGCTTTAGCAGCTCCTGCTCGATACAATCGGAGATTTCCGGTCGGAAGATGGGCTTCATTCGCTTCTTCACTCTCTGAACAATTTCTACCAGGGGAATTGTTTAAACAAAGGTTAGTTCTTTTGAGAAGAAAGAGTAAGGCGATGTCTACATGATACAGGACCGAGTTTCATTTCGGCTGCAACTTCATCCCAATTCTATATACTGAGTACTTATTTGTATTCGTTTACTTAACACCAACTGAAATTTCATTCCGGAACGAGTCATTCCAGAACGAGATCAACCCGGTAGTCGCGCCGGATCGAAATTTTTGTTTCGGAAGGAAATCTAGCAGCGCGCTCCACGAGTATCATGTAAAGGAACTACGAGTTCATTTCGGTATGGAATTAGGCACGTAGCCTCCAAAGCAGACGCCTTGTTTCCTTCGATCAGGCCGATCAGCTGACTCAAACTTTCGATTCATCGATGTTTTACCGCTTTTGAGACCTTCTATGTAAACGTGGAATGAAATATGTAAGTTGTACCATAATGAAACTCATTTCCGATATCATACAATCACCATGGATTTACGATCAGCTATACGTACCGTAATCCTTTACTTACGACTGTCACTTTCATGTCTTTCATTGTGCACGAAACAAATTTCCCTTTCGTAAAAGGTCGGTGCTACTATATTGGTAATACATATGCATAAGATTACAGGGGTGGTAGCGAATCGAGTTGCTAACGCAGTTTTAGGAGGGTAGGTCGTACATATGCATCCAATGTGCAGTATAAAAACAGGGATGCCAGCGAATCGAGTTGCAAGCGCAGTTGTGGGACGGATATGTCTTACATTTGCAGTAAGAAAACAGCGATGGTAGCGAATCACGGGTTCAAGACACGGCAACTACATTGTCTATGTCCTATTTAGCTTCTAGTGTCATTTTTCTTTTTCGTTTCTTCTTTAATTAAGGGTTAACGCTATTTTGGGTTTGGATTAGAGTTAGGAATTGGGCTAGGGCCAGGTTCAATGAATTTTCGTGATCACGACTTTATCTTTTTGAGGGTCTCCCAGGGGGGGTCAGTGTTCCCATGTTCCCTTGTTTTTTCTTGGTTTGATCCCTTGTTCCCTTCCAAAATTTCGCTTTGTTTCCTTGTTCCCATAATGGAATTAAATTTTTGCCTAAATAATATGCAAATAACATTCCTTAACGAAACTAAATGGGAAAATACCTGTTGCAGTAGTGCAGTTTAGCCAGTGTTTGAAGAAAAACTACAAAAAATAACTCCATTATCTTGAAAAAAAACTTTTCCAGCCTTTAAAAACCAATAGCCTCACCTGTTCATCATTCGTCATAGTAAACAAAATCACCCGTATGTGGTCGTCTCCTTGCACGTCTTGGTCTCATCACTCTTCATGGTCATCATTGCCTCCTCAATGGTCACGGCATCTACACATTCAATCGCTCTAGACTGATAGCTTATGAACTCATTTTCTGTCAATTCAAGGTGTCCGTCTCTTACAATTAGTATTTCCTTCACAGATCCGCCAATGTCCTTCACAGTAATTTCAACAACATGTTCTTCTGTGAATACCAGGGGGTTGAAAGGGTCTCCTCTCAACAAGTTGGCCTTTGTCTTCTTAGTTGAGGCGATGATTGCTTGTTGCGGAACATATAAAGCCGTCCTTCCAGACCTGGCATCAGAAGAAAGAAAAACCACTTCTCCAGCCGTGTAAAGAATGTCTTCCAAATTGTGGCTGTGGGCAACTGGCCTGGCAACATCCTCAGTTAGGTTCGTGAAATCCAAAGGAGTCGCTGTAGGCTCTCCATGAGCGTAGAGATTAATGGGCAGAGTACCCGGATTATCTTTGGTGCTCATGTTACGAACCATATTCTGTGGTACACTCTGGCCATATTTCATGCGCCAGTCTCTCATTAGCTCGATCTTTTCCTTTGTCAAGTGTGCTGCAGCAGGTGGAGCCATCCTAGGAAGAGCTGAATAGGGCAATTCAGATTTCACTTTCGGGTAGTGGTTTTAGGCACTCGTGTGGTAAGAAAACTTGGTTGTACACATCTGTTTCAGGTGTTCCTTCATTGTCCGACTGAAACGGAAGTCGAACTGCAGTTGCATTGGCATATCATAGGCCCCCGTCCTCATCTCAGAGAAAAGTTCTCTACTACCAACGTTAAAAGATTCTTAAGTTTGAACACGCTTAAAAGATCTCGTACGTATTTTTGGAATAGTTCTCTAATTTCTCTGAGTGCTTTTAAGAGCTTTCTTTCATCATCTACGACAACGGCTGATACTATTCCCTGCGGGCCTTGGGTCTGGGCTTCGGACTCAAGCAAGATCTTGACTTTATTTATGCACTGACAACCAAAGTCGTACACCTCCTGGACTCTGGCGATTGCTGTGTTGATGTCAAATGAAGTTGGGAGCTGTTTCTTTTGGTGCAAGCCAAATGTCTTTGCAAACTTATGTAGATTCGTCAGATACTTCACCAGAGGAGTCTCTTCACTTATTCTCAAGCATCCTATTGAGGAGTCCATAACAAAGACTGTTTTTCTTTCAGCAAAAACACCGGTAGGCTGAACAAATTGGCCACTCTTGCCATCCCTTGTGCCTTTGCCATTTCCAGAAAGTGTGCTGCATTCACCGGTTGAAGGGTCCCGTATATTGAGTGAATGGTTGTCAACATCAGAGAAAAGAACTTTCCCATTGTATTCTGTGAGGCTGTGTACTCTTGAGCAGCTGCTTGTGCCGTTTTCTAAAACCTTCTCGAATTTCTTGTCACCAAGATCAACAGCAAAGATTCCCCCTTCATCACCATGTGAGGCTGTGTATAGCTGGTCACTGACAATCGTCATTCCCTAGAGATGACCACAGTCTAATGAAATTTGAGCAATGACCTCTCCTTTCAAGCTGACAAGGTCAGACTTCACTTTGACCTTGAACACTTCCCCGCGCTTTGTCGATACATATGAATGTCCGAGTTTGTCAAAGGCCAATGCTAAGGGGTTCTGAATGTTGTTCTCCATTTGAAGCTTATTAGAAGACACTAGGCCTCTTTGCGATGTTCTCTCTTTGAGGACTCATTGCAGCTTTTCCTTCAACGGCTTCTTCGTCACGTTCCTGTCACTATCATCCCAGGCACCCGTTTTCTTTAGTTTCTCTTGTATCTGTGGAACAGTTAACTTGTTTGGATCAATAATAGTTTGCCCTGTAAGGTCTTTGACAAAAATTGTGCTCTTTTGTGACTCTGCTACGTAAAGCACATTGTTGTGCAAAGGACAGTCCAAAGATTGTCCTTCGACAGTGACGTTAGCGGGATATTGAGAAGTCCTGACTTTCGAGACTTTACCAGTTGCAATGTCACTAACGAACAAATTGCCAAGAGGACCCATGGCAACAGCAACAGGACTCTTCAGTACGCCTTTCTTGTTGTCTTCTGTTAGTTTGTACTTTTCTGGTACAACGGTGTGTGTAACCTTAGCTACATTTTCGCTCAAGATATCAGTTACAGCAGGGGCTGAGATCTGTAGAACTGACTCCACATCTTGCCGATCTCTGTTTCGCACAGCGCTAAGAGGAATCAATTTCGACAGCTGTGGATATAGACCTGGATCGTTCCTGAGCTCTCTTAGCTGCACAAGATTTATTCTTGTGTCATCCACCCACAAGAACCAGTTGCTGAAACCTTGTCGTTTACGTTTACCGACATAAACAGCACCTGAAACAAGTGAAACAATCTTCAAACTAGGATTTGAATCTTCTTGTTTCTCCTCCATCAGCAGCTTCTGTCCACCAGAACTTTTGGACTCTGAATCTTGGGTCACAACAACGACTGCAACCTTGTTACACTTTTCATTGTTCTTGATGCAGTAATCGCAAGTACGCAGTTCAGGCTCGATGTTAGTGTGTCATTTTCTATCGCAGTCAGGGCAAACTTCCTTATTCTCGATACAGACAACACAATAACTGTTGCACTTGGAATTCAGCCGTTGCATTAAAATCTTTGATGCTTAGCGATACTTTAAACTTCTTGATATTGAGTTCGGAGCAGCGATCTGCTGTTCCAAACCTTCCTCTCAGTCTTTCCTTGAACAAACGCAAATTACGGTCACTTCTGGCTCCAAGTGCCATTTCAAACGTCCAGCGCATTGCTGGCTTTTCCACACCGTTATGATATATTGCAGCTGTAACTGGTAGCAATACACCAAATTCATAAAGCTTGGAGCGAGCATGGAGTCGAGGCACTGTGGACAGGACAAAAGAATATTCTTTTCTCCTGACCTAAAATGCTTCGACTCCATGCTCGTTCCAGGCTTTATGAATTAGGTGTATACACGATCTTGGTCTTCCACTCCATCCATCCCAAACCAGACTGACACAATAAAAAATAGAGAAGCACTGGTTTGTAGCACGAAAAGACCACGACTATCAGCTTCGACAACCAACGACACCAATGAATAAATTGACTTGTGCATGTCTGACCGGAACCGGAACTGGTTTGAAAACAACTGCTTCAGACGATGTGTGACCAGCCGTCGACGACCAGACATGAAATACTGAAAATACTATAATCTATGATGCAATCATAGTTTTTGTGCCTGTTCCCGTGTTCCCTGGTGCTTTTGATGTTCCCGTGTTCCCAACTATTTTTTTTCCCGTGTTCCCGTTGCAAAATTGCCCCTGTTCCCTTGTTCCCGAAAAACCCCTGGGAGACCCTCCTTTTTCGTTTAAACGACAATAGACTGCATCGACCGTTTACGAAAGATTATCACAGCTATACTCCAAGATGGTGGCCTTTATAATTTTCAGTGCAAATCATTTTCATGATGGTGCATCATATCGTGGTTACAAAATGCAATTTCGCTCCAAAACTCTGCCAATTTGCTCGCTTTCTCCGCCTATTTACACTCAGTAACACTTCAAATAGACACTTTTGTTATATCTCAAAGCAAATGAAAAACAATCGTAAGCACCTTCTGGATCCATGGCGGGATCTACATTTGAGTAAGGCTCGTCTCGAGTAAGTAACTCGTACATGATTATTCCAAAGCTGTAGACATCTCCTGCTTGAGTGCCAGCGCAATCCTCGGTCAGTAGTAGTTCCGGCGCAGTCCAGAAGAGCCCTACGGTTACAGGAGAAGATGACATGCAATAAATGATAATAATGTTAATTACCACATTTATTCGAATACAGTAAGCACTTTATAATATTTAATTTTTGAACTTTCATGGTGGGCGCTTTTTTGAGGTGGGTACTTATTCAATGATGGGCGCTCATTGAATTTTTACCTTTTTCAGCCAAACATTTTCAGTAAGTTTATGATACATCACAAAAAAAGAACAAACAAAAAAGAATACAAGCTTTGCATAGTGATGTTTCTGTGTCAGTATAATACCGAACAACAAAGTTTACAGTAATGCTAAGAACAAATCTGACGCTGAGAAAAGGTGAAGAACTTTCATATTGGATACTGCACAAAATCATAGAAAAAATTTGTTTCTCGGCTAATGTTCGTCATTGCAACATCGCCTATAGTGTTATGGATGTACAACTTTGTTTATAATTTTTAGTATTATTATTTTTATTATTATTATTATATTGTTTTCTTGCAGGCCAGTGTAGCTGCTAATTAATAAAGCGTATTTACGCTTCCGCTTGGTTTTTGTGAAAAATAACAAATGTACACCCAATATTAACAAATATGTTTAAGAAAGTTTTAAGAACATTTGAAGCTGAAATCCTCAACGTTCTTGTAAGAAAAAAAAGAGTGTGATAGATATGGGACTTACGTTTGTACATTGCGTGTCGGCTTTCTGCTTTGGGCTTTTGCTTTCTCCTGAATAAGCTCATCCCATAGTCTGACACTTTACAAACCCACCTACTATCGATCAGACACTTGGATGACTTCAACCTTCCGTGACATTGCATGGGGTAGCTGGCGTGTAGAGCGGCCATACCCTATAGAAAGGAACAAGGAGCTTAACCCTTTCAGCCCCGGGCACACAACATATGCTGTGTATTGCTAAATTCCCCTAAACTGTCTCTTTAGTTTCCTTGTATGAGAAAGTTGTGGGACTTTTGCTTTTCATCTTTGATAGTTTGCTGTGTATGATCAAGTGCTTTTTCTCATAACCAAACAACCTCTTTTTGTGGTTAATGTAAGAAGAAGATACATGCTGATAAACTAACTGCACACTATTATTATTTAGTCTATTTTACTATTTCGTCACAGTTTATTCTAGTCCTTTAAATTCCTTACAAATTATAGCTATTGTGCTATTGTTCTACCTTAAACAAACTAACAGCATTCTTTCTATTAATTTCAGGTGGTTTTTGGTGTTACCATTGAAGCAACTAACTAGTTAATATATATAAATATAACTATTATATTGTGTGATTGAAGTAGGGCCAACAAAGTTTTTTCTTGCATAAATAACTCAGAACAAGATTCTACATAAACAGCATTCACGTAATGTGATATTATTGATCAAGAGAGTTAGTTGAGGAGTACAATTAATTAAATAAAACTTTTGGAGCTAGAAACAACGATTTTTATTCTCTTTATAATATGAACAATTGATGTGTCATATAATGATGTAAGTAAATTACAAGATAGGGAAGTGAAGCAGCAACAAAGTGCGGAAAAACAGCAACAATATGTGGGAAAAGCTTACCATGGTAATATCGTTTGCAAACGAAACTCTGAAGAACCAATCAAGTTTGATGTCGTCAGCTGCCAAGATATCCTAGGAACAAAATTTGAACTAAATTCAGCTGCAGCGCTCGCTGAATCATTTTAACAATGCAATCACTTGATTACAGGTCCTCCTGGCTGAATATGCAAAGTAAGGCACTGCAATGTAATGCGGCAATGCAGTACAAAACAGTTTGTTAGTCCGCCGCTCCAAAGGTAACTTCAGGCACCAAATAACGATGCAATCGTAATTTCCTACTGCAATAAAGCACGTATTATGCACACAACACAGAACACGTTGCACGTACTATTACATGCAATGTGAAAACGAGATTAGCCCAGTTGGGCCAAAAGGTCCCGGGTTCAATCCCCGAACTGGCCGAGGGTTGAACTTTGGGCGACCTTCTTTCACCACATCGTTCGTGGACAGGGACGTTAAGCCGTTGGTCTAGTCTCTCGACGTTCTATCGGGGGACTTAAAGAACCCACACACTTGTCGATAAGAGTAGGCTTATCCCAGTGTTGTGGTCTGTTACCTGAGCGCGTAACTCAATGTCTTACTGTGTATAACTACGAAATTGTAATAAAGTCGCTCATATATAACTGAAAAAACCCGCCTATTTTATTTCTGGCTTATATAAAAGGGTACATTTCTGAAACGCAAGTATAGACAGGAACTTTACCTCCAGACTTCCTCTGTAGCAGTATTGTGACAGAATACAGATATTTGGCGACTGTACACACACTCCCACATATGGAACCAGGTTCTGATTGCTTAAATCCCGGACCTGTTGGTGATAATAATCTTTACTGAGAAAACTTTGTCACAGAGGTGCTTTCCACAAAGTTTCTACAAATAAAGACTAATGTAAATACAATAAAAAATAAATGGATAAACTGAAGAGATAAAAAAATAGAGGCTAAGTTAAAATGTAATTTTAAGACAAAATAGAAAAGAAAAAAAATCTAAGTAAAAGATTTAGAAATTAGAGTCCTCTTAAAAGTTGCTAATGTGGGAGTACTCCTTATTTCAATGGTAAAGTTATTCCAGTCTTTGATGGCTTAGTAGTTCGTGTATTGTTTTCCTCAGTTACCTTTAACCTTCGGAAGACTTAATGTGTTCTTATTTCGGGTGTTATAACTATGAATCTCACTACTTCTAACAATAGCTAAAGAATGTTCTAACAGCCCTGAAACGTTCTAAATTGAGCCACTTGAGGGCTGACAGCGCGTCGCTTGCCGAGGACTGACAAAGGTCTATCTATGTTAAACGGGTGTGTATAATGTTGCGATAAGGAAACGATTGACAATAGTGTGAATATTTTTGCCTACTTAAAATGTTTAACACTCGTTTAATGTTCAAACAATCATCTGTGATCGAGACATTGTTACACTGCATGGCTTGTCAGTGTAGCAACCAAAAAGTGTTAAAACGAAATCTAAAAACGAAAATTAATATATGTTTTGCCATTGGAAACTGAAAGTCATATACTGCATCGTATGCTTCGCCGGCCCACTTTGTAAAATGCGCGTGCAAACGGACCTTGCTTCTGTTAATGGCTGGCTACACGATGCAATATTGTACGCATTATTGCGCGCAATTCAGTTCAATCAAGTGTGGCCACCCTCTAAAATTAGGAGAAATTGTTGCGCGCAATGTTCCAACTGTTTTGTAATCCGTATATACTCTTTTAAATCCGGCATAAAGTACTCTCTTTTTTTCCTAACTTAAAACTTCTGTCTTTTTTTCTTCACTACCCGCCTATAGATTAGACATTGCTATTTGCGGTTAGTGTAGCTCTGTAAAAAGGTATATAATATTAATAAACTTGAACTTGAACATGAGTAGAATCTGATTCTAGTTCTGCAACATTGTGCGCAACGATTTCAATGGTGGCCACACTATGCTATTTAGCCATTGCGCGCAATATTGCAATAGGATCTTACATTACTGTTCAAAGACACTGTTTTGATCTTCACGTGTCGAATGTGGCAACATAATAGTGAGCGCGGCGAACAAGTGTCTTACAACTTGACACGAGAAAATGCAATCCAAGTCATCCAAAATGTGAAAACTGAAAGTCATTAGATGCAAGAATTCAGATTTTACTAAACAACTATCCACAACAAACATTTCATTCTCTCCAAAAACAATTTATGCACTAAACTTAATACTTGTTTTGCCTAGAGTTTCAAAATTTCATCAAAAACGGTTATGTAGATTTAAAAAATAGCTTTTAAGAAGTGTCTTGGTATGTGTTTAATTACATGTAAGTAACTGTGTACAAGAAAGGTGAGTAACAATAATCTTATGTTCTGTTACAGTAAATACAGAGGATAATAATGAAGCAAATGATAAATAGGATTTACTAACCTGTTTCATTTCTATCAATAAGTCACGTGACAAACTGATACCGTCTTTTCTAACTCGTTTGATAGCAACAAGCTCACCCTAGAAAGTAAAAGATATCTTACTTTACGCGCAGTTGCTCAGTTATCCTCAGTTAGAGTGTCAAACAATAGTGATAATGGGTATGGCATTGATAAAAGAATGTTCGTAGTAGTGTAACATTAACGACCGTAATGAGAAAACAAGAACATCGGAGCAACCGTGACTGTGATCCTGATCGTGATCGTAACTGCGATCATGATTCTGACCAAGATCATGATCATGTTTGTGATAGTGATCGCGATTGTGATCGTGACAGAATTCGTGACCGTGACCATAACGTAATCATGACCGCGACCGTGATTGTGACAGTGATCGTGACCGTGATCGTGATCGTGACCGTAACCGTGACCGTGATTGTGATGGTGACCGTGATTGTAGCCGTGACTGTAACCGTGATCGTGATTGTGATTGTGACTGAAATCGTAACCATAAACGCGACAGTGACCGTGACCGTAAACAAGAGCATGACAGTGATTGCCATAATTAACCAACGTTTTCTCGCTTACCTTGTATTTTCCAATGTCAATGCCAAGCGGCACAGAGTTGTTAATCTCTAACTGAGGTGTTTTCACTGTCACTGTAGTCAAACTCCTATTACGCATGACCTGACGAGAGAGACAAAACTACGTGTTTGTAACTTAACCAAGTTAACTCTATTTTACACCGGGGTTAAGG
>JAOEJI010378196.1:0-10420 GCA_025448255.1 Umimayanthus chanpuru
ATGTTTGTTTGTAAACTTGAACGAGTTTTCTTGTAGAATGAGCCTTATAATTTGTTTGATATACACAGTTGGGATTGAAGGGTTGTTTTGATAGAATTCTTCGTATGCTGAGCATACAATTTGTGTACCCTCTACTTGCGGTATATTTGTGTATAGGCTTGTAACGTCTATTGTCACTAGTAATGCACATGTTTGTTTGGAACTTTTTGCTTTCTATAAAATTGATGAAGTCGGTGGTATCTTTGATGTACGATTTCTGCGACTGAGCAATAGGCCGTAGGAGTTTATTTCTTTCTGTCGGGCCGTCGCATCCCGAAATTATTTAACCAATCATGAAGCGCGGTAGAATGCTTGGTGAGCCTAACCAATCAGAGCTGAGTACATATAACCGATCCACACAGAAGCTGTAGTGCACTGCTGCGCAGACGGTTAATATGATACTAGAAGATAAACCGTCTGCTCTTCGCAGGCTATGACACCGCCATCTTGCACGTCAAGTGTACTAGTGTCCAGGCTCCACGTTTGATAATGAAAGCGAGGCTGTTGGTCACATGATTCACCACCAAGAAGGTCGGCCATGTTGGATGGTGGCAGATAGCGAGAAAATACAAAATGGCATTACGAATTTGTGGACCAAAGCTATCAAATTGTTGTTTTATTTTAAGTTTATGGGGTATTGTAATGTTGGTAAGTAATACTGTTGAGAAGTCGTTCTCACAATTATCTGAGGGTCGTTTGTTTCCAAACGTTTCAGGCAGGTCTGTGTTGACTTGATCGGATTCGATATCTACAATTTTTAATGTGTATTTACTTCTTTACCAGTTACTTTTAGGAGTATTTTTTAGTACAAAGAGCGTAGCGTTGAGCGAAGATGCCCCGCAAGGAAAAAATGGATATTCGAGCTCCGCCAAGTAAGTGGGTGTTTTTTTTTGCTTCAAGTTACATAATTTCCCTTCCATAAATAAATAAGATAATGTAAATGATTTAAATTTAATTTTAAATTTAACACGACCTAGTCTGCATCAACATGTAAGTTATTATATTTTTAATTTAAATTTTGGTAGCTCTATGCCAAGGATACAGCCTTAAGTAAGAAACTTGTGACTTTTACGAAGAAGTAACCCGACAGCTTGTGTCACTCTTTAGTCTTAGCGTGTAGTGTTGTATTTGTTTAAATTTATGTGGCAAGAGGGTAGCAAATGCTCATAGAAAGCAAAAGCTGTATTTTTCTTAGATTCAGCTTTGGAAATGTTCAATGTGAATGATTCATCAACCAGTGTGCAGAGTTAATGTTTATATATATTTAATAACAACAGGAAACTAGGTGACCAATTTATACCTCTTGGGTATGTGAATTGCTGTTGTATTTTGATAAAGAAGACTAACTCTTTTTTTTTCCAGGAATTGCTACATAGCTGCTGGTATATATGGGGTGACATTTTTGGTGTCTGCACACCAGAGATGGGTAAACAGTCGAACAGGGAGCACAGAGAAGCTGTAAGCAACAATGATATTTAAAGTTCAGTCACTTTCAGTTCTCAGTACAGTGGCCTGCAAAAAGCTGGGACAAAGCATAGCATAGTTTCATCATTCATTAGTGTTAGAATATGAACCTGTCCTTGCACAATAGTATTTGGAAAGTTGTGATTTCTGCACCCCACCAGAAATGGTGCCTTCCCACTTAAAGTCTAGAAAAAGTAAAGGTTTAAATGACAAAACAAGAACCATGCTGATTAATACTAATTTGTAATCAGACCTTTGTGATAATTGTCCTCTAAAAAATCAAGAAACTTTGACTGTATAACAACAAACATTTGTTTTTAACCATTTGCTGCTGTAAACTGCCACTAAATTCTTTTCTGAAGAAAATCTTTGTTCATGAGTGACATATCCAGGATAGCAAGACTCTAGTTTAACATGTAGAAACTTTTGTTCTTCATGTGGTGACATCTTATGATCTTTTAACCATAGCAAATGATATTTAGAACAGTCCTAGTTTTCTAAATAGTTGTCTAACAAGGAAGTGAAGACAATGCAGAAAGGAAATAAAGGATTACTTTAATTTATTCTAGGCAAGATACAGTACAGCAGCATTAGGCTAATGATTAGCAGCAAAGAAATGCAACATAAGTAAAATAGATATCTTAGTATGTTTTTTTGTGTGTTTTAATTTTATTTGGTCAATCAACATTTTCCAGCTGGGACTACATTTTTTTGCCAGGTACATTTAACTCGTAAATCAGACAGTGGGCAAACTGTGTAGGAATTTGTGTTCTGAAACAGACAGCATAATATTCATTGTTACCAATGAAGAATGACTTATCATTATGTATAATTATGTGCATGTACATGAGTTCAGTCAAGAATTTATTGTTGAAAATACTGTCTTCTGAATGTAAAATGTTGACACATTTTATATAGGTTTTTTCTATTTATTTTATTTGAAGTGATAGCTTTGGACCACAGGTATAATTACCTTAGATATGAACAGGAGTATTTATTATCTGATCTTTGATTACCACTGCAGGTAGTGCTCACCGTGTGGTGACGAGAGGCCACATAGAAACCATAGCAACACTCAAGTCTCTCAATACTATCTTATTTCATGTTTACATGGAAGAGTTGGAACTTTCAAATGGATTTATGGGCTGCTTTTTTCTTTACTTGTTGAACAGAGCACTGTGAACTGAACTTGTTATATAATTATTGGATTGCATGTGACAATGTGAAAACTGTAATCAAATGCAAAGTGAAAACAGGGCTCAAATCTGGAAGCAGCGTGTTCTGACAATTTGCCATCAATCAGAATGTTGGAGCAGAGAGCAAGGACAAATGATCACAGTGTTCACTGATCTGTAAAGCTCAAATTTATTTTACCTTCTTATAGCACCATTAAACTGGTGGTTTTGGGTAAATGAATTTTTTTTGTCTATTCACTCTTCATATTTCCAATGGCCAGTGCAAAAGACCAGTCAGTTTCAATAGCCATAAGATCTTTGAATGTTGCAACTGCCACTTGCCTCTTGTTAAATTTGAATACCTGAGTACGTGTGGCCAAACATGATCTTTTGCACACTTCAATATAGTATTCTGCTTTTTTCACTGTTCCTCTGTTACTGTGTAAACTTTGCTTTTTTCGCTGTTCCAGTAACTGTGTAGATTTTGGATGACTGGGTGTTTAATATTCTACAAATTGTGACATACCTTGCTGGCTGGTTTTACAAATCAACAAAATTGTGCTAATAGTAGCTAAGTGTTTGGGCTCAATAACTTGGTTCTTAATGATATGGTATTGATAACAGCTGTGCAAGTTTTGGCTGCCATGTTTGTGTTCTACCTTGATATAACAGCCTGCTATGTAAACTTGTTAGTTTTTCTAAAAAATTTTCTCATTATTGTTGCACCATATTTCGACCACAAAGTACAACCCTTCTCCAAAATTCCACTCAGTCTATGTTCACTCACCTGAAAACTGGCAAACAGTTATTGTAAAGAAAGGTTAGTTCTACAACATCAGTACAACCCATGAAGTTTTTATATTTTAATTTAAGTTACCTCTTTACGTGGATATAAGGTTGAATGAGTTTATACCCAAGGTGAATATTCACACAAAATATGGGCACAGTTGATAAGAGATTTAAGTATTTTTGTTACTGTTTCTAGTTGGTTGGAAAAGTTTCTGTCAGTTCTTGGGCCACTTGGAGTTTGGTATTAATTACAATAATTTTTGATGTACCACATACTATTATTGGGCGTTATTTTAGTCTAACTGAAAATCAGTTACAAATGGAAATTACACTGAAGGCATGTTTGGTTGAGTCAAATAAAATGGACAACACACTATTTTATCTTGCTTAAAAAGGCAAGTAAAATTGTTAATAAATATTTTATTTAAGGAATTATCTGCTTGTGAAAGCAATGTATAAATCAGTTGTTGAGGAGAATACAAAATAAAGAATCTTTCTACGCAAGTAAATGTTGTTTGTGTAACTTTTGTAGTTTATTTTTGTCATCATTATCTGCAATGGCTTTACAAAATGTATCAACAGATGGTTTGGTATTTTTTAAAATTTTGCCAAATTTGAAAGGATCTTGAAGTATTGATTATATAATTTTATGTAAATATTTAGAAATAAAGAAATCGACATGAAACTTGATATTTTTCTTAAATTTCAAAGATTATTCTGATGTAGTCCTTCGTTACTGAATCATTGTGTCTGAACCATATTAGTTCTAAGACTAGATTAAAGCACAGATTCATTTTCTGATATTAAAAATCTCCAAATGTAGCAGCTGAAATTGTGATAAATTTAAATAGTTTGTTTCAGAACTTGACCAAAAAGATTTATTATTTTGATACAAAAGAATGTACTTGAGGAGCCTTCCCTTGTTTGTACTGTTCTTGATCAGAATTCAACAGAAACTGAATTGTGAAGTATAACCTCGTTTGCCTTTATATAGTTTTGTTGCTCGTTAATTATTAATTAGCTTGTACTTCAGGGTGGTCACTCAGTAACTGCTAACTCAACCATAAAACCACCAGTCACAAGACATCAACAGTCACTGAACTTGAACATTTATGGTATTACTAGCAAGTAGTTTCTCAACTTTCATGTTTATCTATTCCAAACAAGTAAGAGATTTTCTGTCCCAGATC
This sequence comes from Umimayanthus chanpuru, assembly GCA_025448255.1. Classification (NCBI taxonomy): domain Eukaryota; kingdom Metazoa; phylum Cnidaria; class Anthozoa; order Zoantharia; family Parazoanthidae; genus Umimayanthus; species Umimayanthus chanpuru. Next base: position 4,658 of record JAOEJI010378196.1, read on the forward strand.
ACTCTACTTTAACTATAAATGGTTGTGCACTGGATTGTTGTCATAGATTCTCATTAATATTAGAGATTGTTCTTAGACTTATTGGGTCATTGATTAAGAATGATGCAACTTTCAAGTGTCTAGTCAAATTGTGGCCAATGCTAGCAGATATTTAATTTTGTTGTCCAGTTTGTCAAGCAAGTAAATGTTGACAAAAACTGCTTTTGGTCATGTTTGCTCTGTTTATGACAGGATAGTTAGTAAATGAATTCTCAAACTTCTGCAAATGGATTTCAAATCTTCCTTTATTGTGTAATTGTGAACACTAAAGTAAGAAACTATACCATTTGCTTAAAAGAGTACAAGGACTTGGAGTGAAGTCATTCAGAACAATATTACTTGCATGAACATAACTGTAATTATGTATTTGGAGTGAATTGTAGACAGAGAAGGCCAGCTTAGTACATGTTGACAAATATAAGTAAGAGTAGACATTATTGTAAGTAACTACACATGTGAACTTATTCAAATAGACATACATCAAAGAGTCCGATCTCAGTTTATTATTCACAGAGTAAAGTAAAAGTGACCACATGCAAATCAGTGATCATAAATTGACATCATACAGCTTTCTACTTTCTGACTTGTTTCAACAGCCAACAAATTATCTGTCCAGTACATAATTTTATAATTGCTGTCCCCTGGTAAAGATGAGTCATTAGTTAAGACTGCTTTCTTTTGCTAAAACCAAGAATGTAGTTATATTGTCAATGCCATTGGTTGTAATGTCTTCACTATTGCACAATAATATTCCTCAGCTATATTAGAATATGTATGAAACTATTTTGACATTAATTATGCACTTTTGTACTGTACTCTTTTTGTAGATTTTTTATATTTTCTTGTTGGTAAAGTTTGGACCTGTATCTATCACTGAAACTATTCAGACATAATTGATATTCCGTCGTTGCTATGGTTCCAGCACATTCCTTTAGTGCAATCTTTGTAACTATGGTTATCTGCCATTAGTGTAATCATCACTCAAAACTTTCTCATCTGCCGTGAATAATCTTAATAATTAACATCATTGTCATGCAAAATGTTTGTCATCTACATTTTAAAACATGTAGTGTGGTCAGCATCACAGAGCATTCTACTAACTGTAACTGCCAATAACATTTCATTGACATTGTAATTATAGTTCCGCAAGATAGTTGTATGGGGCTACAACAAACTTCATCAACTGTTCAGTACAGACTACCTGTACTGAGTAAGTTTGTTCTGAAACCACTGATCTGCCAGTAAAATGCTACATACATGTATACCAATTTGACTGCTATCAGTTTGCTGGTTGTAGAGACATATTCTGTAGGTAGCAAGCACAGTTTTTCCCCTATACAGCACAGTCTTGTGCTGTATTCCTTGGTTCTCAAAGCCGAGCCAGGAAATTAAATTGTACGTGTAGACTTAAAATTAATACATTGTGATAAAATAGGATTTAACAGAGTTATCAAATTACTTTGATATTTCTTTAGATCTACCTTCCATGTCAAATGACAAAGCTCTGTAAATAATGCAACTGCAGTCTACTACGGTAAAGTTTTATGTGTGTGTTGTCATTGCTTTCACTCCAGCCAAGTTAGGCTTGGTTGAATATAATCTCTTTGAACTTCACTGTGGCAAGTCTTCATTTCTTTCTTGCATTAGAGTGTGCAGCTTTCCTGTATTGTTATGAGGTTGTATAACAGAGTTTTCGAACGACTTTGATACTCTCACAGTACCTTCCTTTTTAGTAACCACAGCTGTATAAACTAAAGTGTAAGTTAAAATATTCACTCTCAACAAACCACTCGCTAACATAATACCACTTAAAGTTTTGTCCATGTACATGCAACGTGTCATCTGATTGTAAACAATTCTAAAATTGGTCAATGCATACAAATACAAACTTTTAGTTAACCCAGTGTAAATGTTGTACGTTTAACTAAAGTTCTGGGTGCTTGAAAAGTGCATTGTCTTAAATGAGAAGAACTTTGGTTACACAGATCGGTTGTGTTCCTTTGTACTTTGTGGTTAGTATGAAAACATTGACAACTTTTACCCAGAAGAGGTGCTTTTTAAAATTTTCATTATAGTTTTTATATTTGTACCCACAATACTCCCAGCCATCGTTTTGTTATAAATATGTTGCATTCCACTGTACTGAACTGATAATAAATCCTATGAGGAGAGAGTAAGATACTGTAGGAAAGTCTCAGATGCAGATCAGTCAAATTATTGTATGTCTTGGGTTTACCACTTGAAAAAAAAACTTGTATGAATATTTTTAGGAATACTATTTTTTGTTTTCAACTCTGGTCACAGACATGGGACAGTTGCTTAACAAATGTGATATTTTATCATCTGAATGTAATTAACTTGGCCTGTCCAGCATGACCATCACCAGACATATTTCACAGTTTTGTCCTCAAGTCAGCTGAACATGGACTATAGGCTGGTTATCATTTTAGCCATACTTGAAAAATTGTTGACTTTGCCAGTTGTTCCACATGCCAGTCTCAAGATTTGATGCTAACACTGTGCAAACTGTTTACTGATTGAAGTAGTTTCAAACTTGGATCATCATGGTACATGAATCAAAACAGCCACTGATCAGTGTTGTTTTAATGTTTCACAGGATTGTGTCATAAACTGGTGAAATTGTAGCATCGGTGCATACACCACTCAGATACCACTAACTGAACGTCATGAGATAGAAGAAGGCGGTCTAAGCAAGAGAGCTAATTGACTGTCTAATCCTATGCCAGCTGCCAGTTTTTGTAGACAAATGTACAAAACACTTTAGTATAGGGACGTGTCAATAATTATTAATTATGCCGATGATAAGGGATATAAATGAATTAAAAGCTGAATACCAGAATATGATTTAAAACTTGATATAAAGAATATATACCTGCACTCATTAGAGAGCAAGGGTGTATTTGTTTGATTAGATTACTGACATCCATACAGTAAAGTGCCATACATTACATGTAAGATAAACAGACATACATTCCTAGATTCCTACTGTATTCTAAGTATTACAAGATACGAGTGGGTTCCAAGTGAACACAAAAAATTAGGCGAAACTTGTGATCTTGTCGTTCCAGAATATCTCTAATAAAACTAGTGAACACCCCGTATGGAAGAACATTGTTCTATGAGTCAATGAGTTATGAGACTACAAAAAAGTTGTCAGTTTTAGGTTAAGGTTGGATTTTGAATATACAATTCACAACATGATTTTTGATTCGATATGGTATGAAGGGCTAGGACTGGCGTGAGGGTTAGAGTGTTGTTCATTTGTTTACAAGGCAGGCGGAGCATTGCTGATTTGGAGGGTTGGGGGGGACAGAGTGGTTTTTGTGACATCAAAGGTGCAAGCTTTTTATGGGTGTCTGGGGGCATAATCTAACAGAAAATTTTGAAGAGTTGTGCTGTGTAAAACACCGCGAATATATCTGTTGTATTTAGTTCACAGTAAAAGAGCTTTCTAGGTTATGTTCGATATACCAAGTGACAATGAGCTCCGAGTTGCGTCACAACGAACGCAACAGTGTACTGTCACTATGAAACAATGAACGATGGCAACTCACTTGGTATATCGAACATCACCCAGTTTTCTGGACTTGTTTTCTTCATTACTTTGAAAGTTGGGGGTAGGAGGGCGCGGCCCCCTGCTCAGTAAGTTTCATAACACTGGCCACAAACTGAACACTAGCAAGCACAGACAATACTTTTGTGTTACGGGCCGAAACACAGAGTAATAGATTGTTTAAAAATGAATCGAACCTTGGTAATTGTTCTTTTTGTTGATTTATATGCTTTCTTTTAATATTCATTTTATAAATAACAAGAATTGAACTTCTAAAATAGAGAAAATCCGTTAAGAGCTCAGTTAATATAATTTTTTTTCATTTTTTATTTTGCAGTTATGTTCAAGCGTGATTGTCCTTGTGTTAGCCGCATGTCCAACCCCTCTAGTGCAAATCACGTTATAGTCCGTCCCATCTGTGAACTGGGGAACCTACATGTGCGTTACCGATACCAATAGAATATAATTTGAATAATTACAAAAGAATGTTTCATATTTTTATAATGATTTCAAAAATAAGGTACATGTATCTCTTTGTATTAAAAGTACTCATTTTCCTACGAGAATAAAATCAGCGTGTCTTGGGCATATTTTGAAAGTTGAGTTATTGATAGTAGCAGCAGCAACAACAACGACAGACTTTGTTGGTAGGCAATTTTACTGAACTTATCAATTACAATTTAGGCCCGCGTCAAACGTCGAACTTCACATGTGCCGAACTAAATTGCAGTTTAGGTCGACCCAAATTAATTAAGTTCGACTGTAGTCGATCGCAACATGCCGTGAATGTAGTAAAACCTGTCATTTCGATCAGCGGGCTTTCGAACAACAACACGTTTTCCTGCTTGCCAACCACCTGTTTCTTCATTCACTTCGAACTTTGAGCACAAATTGCAAATTGGCAGGTCGCAAGTAATGCAGTAGTACTTTGTTCCCTTAATACGTGACATGCAGCAATCTTCATTGTCTAAGAACTCGCTATTTACTTTTTGCCGGAAGCAAGCCATTCCAATTTTACCGCGCTTTTCCCGCTTCATAAAATGTTTTTGCGCATGCTTTCAAGCAACAAAAGTTCAAAACGAGGCTAGAGTACACATCGTAAATATTACTAATTGGCACATGTGAAGTTCGACGTTTGACCCAGAGTCGATCCTAATATAAGCCGTTATTCCCGACAGATCGAATCGAAAGTTCGACTGAAGTCGATCCTTATACAAACAGTCAAACTCGATCGAGTCAAACGTCGAACTTCACACGTACTTAATTCACTGAATTTAGTTCGGCACAAGTGAAGTTCGACGTTTGACCCGGGCATAAACCCTAACTCTAAGCCCCAGCACCCTCGTGCCACCCAGACTTGTTATTGTTTTATACTAAAGTTTTATACTCGTAGCTAGTTATAGTAGTTGTTTTTCAAATGAATGTGTTTTTCTTTGTTTAATGTAAATTTGTATAAGATTTCCTTTGTGGGGGTAGACATCCAGGTAGGTTCGTTCCCCACTGCACTGTGATCATTGTTCTGTTGTGTCACTATGTATTGGCAGTGAAAATGATTTAAATTAGATAAAAAATTAAATTGAATACATCAAGATTTGGATTTGGTGCAAGGTTCTGGCTGCCTGGAAGCAACTGTAGGGTCCACAAAATACCAGCATTGTAAATAATGGGGTAAATGATTTTTTGTGGAACACTTTTTAGCAGCTTCTATGCCTGAATTTTCTTGTCTCTTTGCGTAGATTTGTTGCCGAGTTATATTCGTTCTGCAGCAAGATTTCGTCACCTTAAATAAACATTTAAAATCTGGGATAAGGATGCTCGAATGTATGTTCTGACAAATCTAGTGACGGTTGTATGTTATGGTTTTACTCCAAAAGTGGATGTTTGGCCCTTTTGACCATACCGAGGAATGTTGAAAGTAGCAAATAAAACATTTAATAAAGTGAATACATTGTTGTCCAATATAATTAGTACCCTTTCCTTCAACACCGGTCGCTGTGATTTCCAGTATTGATACTGACTACAACACCAGGATAACTTCGACGGTTGCGTGGACTGTTCTAAGTTCCCCAATAGTCCAACAGCCTAACGACCCTGTCCGCATATTGTGTTGACAACCCTCGGCAAGGACCTTGTACCCCCCCCCCCCCTTC
>JAOEJI010378307.1:0-10420 GCA_025448255.1 Umimayanthus chanpuru
ATAAAGAGAAATCGCCCCGAAATGGCTTAGAACCGCTTCAAACTCCAGTGAAGAACATAAAATGGCACACTCTACAATTTAGGTAAGATTAAGAGCAAATTTAATGCAACTTATGGCCCATGTCGCGACTGCTATAATTTTCCATATAAAGACTTATATTTGCAGCTGGTCGTGAGCTCAATAACCAGACACTCACTTTTAGCTTTGGCTACCTGTGTTGGAGGTAGATAATCCATTCGCAGTCTTAAAGTTAAGTACGTGCTGGAAATTGCTTACCTGGTTTTGTTACACTGTGACAGTTAAGAGACTCGGCAATAATCTGTTAGTGTTATCTGGATTGCTCTGTGTAGCACGTCACAAGTTGGAAACATGCATTAGGTTGATTAGCCGTGAGATTAGGCACAGTCTCGCCGACTCGGCAAATTTGTACGTACATACTTGCAAATTGTGATCGTCATCCGTGCAAATCTGCTGCCTTTATATAGCTGGCCGAAGATTGTCCACTGAGGCAACCCTCATTAGCATTATTTTATCTTTCCTAAACTCTTCAAGGAAAACACGAACTGTAATTTATCCGGAACTTATGGAGTACACCTTTTCTTTGACTTTGATCTCTTCACAGAATTTGCTACGTAACCACGCTTTATTTATATTCTTAGGTAACCTCGCTCAAAATATGTCATGACGTCATTTGGTATAGTTCGTCTTGCAAACAGAAACTTCGACATTCGACATTCGTCATTTCGTGAAGCGAAAACTTTAAGATTTTTGCAGAAGATGTCGGTTAACAAGATACAGTGTGATAACGGAAGACTGACCCTATTTGGAGACTAGTAAGTGCATATCTTTGCTGGTCTTGGTTCGCTGTCATGGCGCAGTGTCTAATGACTTCAGTCTTGTTTTTTCCTTCAGTGTCATCTACCATCAAGATGGCGTCGAGTTTAGCCTTGAAGGCGATGGGATCCCAGGATTTTTAAAGGGTACAAAGAAAGGAAATGTATTTATATCAACATCCAAGGTAATGCAGAATATGCTAACACAGTTGATATTTTTGTTTTTTAAACTGCTCTTGCAGTGTATGCAATTAAGCTGCTGAGACAGTGAGTGGGTGTCAGAGCAGCAAGAAACTGACTGAGAGTGTTACAGTGTAGTGTGTATACTTTCTGTTTCACTTCATATAACAAACTTGATTTCTCCGATATTAATATTGGTGGTTAGTAAACCTTTTTTTCAAGTACACATTCATAGCTACTTGCGACGTAGTCTATTAAATATCTGGAATTAACTGTATATCTTTTAAAACTTGCCACATTTATTACTCACAACCAAATGACTAGTTAAAGTACGTGTAACATTGTCCAAGTGTCTTGCGATGTTAACATCCATAAGAATTTACAAGTTTGTCTTTGTTAAAAAAGTTACATGCCTGGACTTCGATTATTGACTGTATAGCAAGTTTTTGAACTTTAAAGTTATTCCTGTGCAGTTAAAATGTGAGTTTAAGTGGCTTCCTGTACTGTCACCACAGCAGTCAGCACAAAAATTTGATAACATAAATTAAAGAAATGAAGGCACCAGACATTTTTTTTATTGAATTCCACTACAGTAAATGGGCCTCATAATGTGGCCTGTACCAATCTTTTGATTGTGTGGAGCCTAGTTCTAGCATGCAATACCTTTGCAGTATTAATTAAATTGAGACATCTAAGGGGCCATTGAAAAATCGATCTGATGACACTTAACGTCAATTAAGGGGGAGGGGGTGTCTCATGGGTTTGGGATTGACGTTAAGAAAAAAAATGAGAAAAATTAAATGAAGTGGTAAGAAGTGCAAAAGCAACTGTTACCAAAATAAATTTACTGTCACTATCATACTAGTTGACTTTTACAAGTGGAGGATTGTGACTACAAATGGTGTGTGCACTGACAGATGGTATGTAATGATAAAAATAAAATCATGTTTAAGGTGAAAGTCTGTGTTAATGCATTTTGATGGGCTGTTCGACTGTTCAAAAGGTCATTATAATAGACAGTCACTGAAGGCAGTTGTCAGGTCTTAAGTCGTTCTATACCTTATTGAGAAGGAAAATACAGGATTCACTTTAGGGAGTTGAGGGAGGGGGTCAGCTCTTTATGTCAATTTGACGTTAAGCATTAACAAATCGATTTTCTAATGACCTCTAAGGGAAACAAGAAATACAAGTAGCTCTCGATAATTATTACAGACTGAGGTTGTTGTAAATACAGTTCATTATTTCTCCTCCTTTCCTTTGATTTTCAAGTCCTCCCTAACCCCTTTAGTTTTAATAAGAACAATGTAAGCAACACTATAAATTTGCACAATGGCAAAGATTTTCTCAGGCCTTTTAAAAATAATTTAATTAAATTTGTAAAATTTATACAGTCATGTGACTAATGTACATATTTTTGTAGGTGGTGTTTGCTCCCAGCTCAGGGTGTTCATTTGGATCATTCTCAATGAACTTCCAAAGCATTCGTAATGTTGAGGTGAGCTGTCATACAGCCAGTGAAATTTGATCATACTTACTTGTAACAAATTGTGTAGTTACATGTATTTTATCTACCCATCGATATATTGCAGCTCCAAATGTGAATTTGTTTGTCTTTATTGTTAACAAGGTGAAGCAGCCGATGTTTGGAGCCAATCATATCAAAGGTGACATCATATCAGAACCAGAAGGTGAGGAAATACATAATTTCATGACAACTAATACACAAGAGACATTTAGTTATCTGTTACAATAAATATCAATTATTTCAAAGATATATTTTACAAAATGTGGTTCCTCGTTCAAGGCATGCATGAAAAACCTGAAATGTCTGGTAATTTAAATTTGGTTCATGATTTTACTGTTTAGTTCTTAGATTCTTGTGCTCACAATGTAGTTTCCACTAATTCTGGGTATTTAAGTACATAATATATGACTTTTGAATTTTTTGGAAAATTTTCAGAAATTTTGAAAAAAAGTTCTCAGCAGATCTAGATGGAACTTTCAATTAATTTTTTATAGATATTTTGGAAAAATGTCAGAACCTTCAGTTCATTAACATTTGTCAAAAAAGTTTTCATTAGGAAATCTTGAAAACAAACATCTTCAAGTGCATAAGGATATTAAATATAGATAATATGCCTCTGGGGCTCTACCCTTAGATGTATTGTTTTAATATCAGTTCAACAAGTGGTACATTAATTTTCCTCTAAAACACTTGTAACAAAAAAGAAAGAAAGAATCGGTAAAGTCAGCTGATAAGATTCTTTAAGTACAGCCAGCAACTGTACTACATTATTTTGTTACTAGACATACCGTTTTGTTTCTAGGGGGATGGCAAGGCAGGGGAATTTTCAAAATCATCTTCAACAGTGGAGGAGCCATAGAGTTTGCAGAACACTTCCGAATGGCAGTGCAGAGAGGTGAGAATTAGAAATGTCATACAGTGATTAATAATAATTATTAGTTAACACTCTCACTTCTGACACGAGGAGATCGACTTCTGTTATCCATAGCTTTTCTCATAGAAACCTATCTATTTTGACTTAGAAATTGTTGTCAGTAACTTCTCAAACTCATTATTTAATAATTTATGAAGCAAAACTTTAAGAAAATCACAATTATATTGTGGTATGTTTAGAATTAATCAACTGAAACACTGCATTTTGTATCTGCAAATGCTCCCACCAATCTAAACCTAACAGGAAAAATCTGTCCAAAACTGAGTCACCTCTTCCTTGTGTGAGTGTTGAATACAATTTAGTTTCATTTAGTTTTGTTTAACCTTGAAAAACTCATTTGATACTTTTATACTTTTTGTTTCTTCTGCCATTTCCAGGAAAGATAACAGTAACACTTCAATATATTCAAACTGTTTGTTTGTCCAGTTACATAGGACTTACAATTACAAACGCTAGCTGTTCATTCATAGACTGTTGAATGAAAGTTTGCTGGTTGTACACAGAATCTTGTTCATCCAACAAATCGAAAATGAAATGTCACATCCTGGGGGGGACTCCCATATAAAAAGGGTGGGGATGCTTGTCAGGAAATTTCAATTAAGCCCTAAAAAGTGCCAGTCTGGGTGTGGCTTAAGCTGAGTTTTACCCCTAAAAGTTACTAATCAGTATCATAGAGACAAACAATTAGTTTCAATGAATTTAATAGCAATAAGGACAAAAGCTTATACAAGCCAATGTTTATATGAAATGCCATTCAATTGACTGTGGCACCCCTAAAAGGTACCATGTTGTATGCAAATGTAAGTATTTTGCTTTTAACACCCTACATGTAAGCGGTACCAAAACTCAGGATTTTAAACCCTAAGAGGTATGACGAGCATCCCTGCCCCGGTTAGTATGGGATTCCCCCCCCCCCCAGGCATCACATTCATGAACATGTTCCAAAGTCCAATACATGTAAGTTAGCATGCGCATGCGCTGAGTGTTCACAGAACCAATCAAAACCCCAGAAACATTTCAAGATCAAATGAAAACTGTCCTAAATAAATGGGGCGTGACAGGGGAACCGAACAGAACTTTGTGCCAATTGCAACCCAACTCCTACATATTAAAAAGGGATTTATCATGATATGTGGTAGCACTGTATTGTGGTTCAACTCTGATGACTCATTGCAGCCCGCAGCCCTGGAGCACCCCCGCCGCCACCAACAGGACACCAGCAGGTCGTAGGACAGTTCTACCCAGCCCCACCCCCACAGCAGCCCTATGGCCCACCTCCACAGCAACCCTATGCTCCACCCCCAGCGGGCTACTACCCCTACCCCCCTGGTCCACCAGCTGGCCAGCCGTACACAGGATACAATGCATACCCCAGTGCGCCACCAGGTGTGTAAAAGGGTCTCATTAAAATTACAAAGACAAGTCACACACAATGAGATTTTTACATCAAACATCCATGTTAACTTTGTACTTTAGATCTGGTATCTGGAAGAGAGAGGAAGGAAGTTAGTCGCTTTTATGCGAGTGATCGATCTCTCCTTCAATCTAGATACAGGTAGTACTGTGGCAGATCCAGGGAACTTGTTCACTTGATTCAAACCAACTATAAAGCCTAAGACAAAATGTATAAAAATTGTAGATTATAACAAATTAAAGCAGTACCGTACAAATTTAGAAAAATGTATTAAGTTTTGAAATACCCAAAGGGAACTTTATGAATACTCCAAACTCAACTCAGTATATCTTTATCTTTTTATTTGCTAGTTTGTTTGTTAGTTAGTTGTTACTTTTTATATATTGGAAGAGCTCAGTACAAAAATGGCCTTACTGATGATTTTCAACCACCTTTCACAAAACCTCAAATTTCTCTGACCACTTTTACAGTAATGTATGCAATGCTAAAGTGGCCATTAAACTTGTATTATGTAGCTTTTGAACACATTCTTGTATTCCAGTTCGAGTTCCCCCTCAAACATGGCCAGATGATTGGGGCCCTCCAAGGGGGTATCCTGTGTCTCCTGTCGCTCGTTTCGTAGCTGCTCTGTTGCTTGTTCCATTGTACTAAATGTCGCTGTTGCTTTTGAGCAAAAACTGAAAATGTATGTTGGTTTGGTTATGCTGCTTGCAGTTTGTCACTGTGGCAGATTTTTGTGATTTTCCTGATAGTTTCTTTCCCTTGTCGGCGTTTTGAAAATGGTCTATCGCCACATTTTCGGACCATGTTGCCTGTCTCCCAAAACCCTTGGAGGGCCCCATGATTTTGCTTTTGACTGCCACAGAACCTCATTCCAAAATGACAAGAAAACCATATAATCTCTGCGGGGATGGGAGAGGAGAGGGCATTTCCCAGGTCTCTTCCTATGTTTTAAGACCTTTCGGTATGTGGACATGAGAGCCTGGCTATCTGATCTTACTATTGTCTAAGCATTTTACTGAGCTCCTATTGCAAGAGAAGCTGTATTTGTTTTGACACCAAAATTTCAGGTTAAACAGTTTTGGTGTATTAATGGAAAATGGATATTTTTTTCTGAATTGTCCATTTGTTTTGAGTTGTATATTATGTTTTACTATTTAAATCGTTATTTAGACAATCATGTACCTTGTGATCCTTTTTCAGCACCCTACATGGCTCAACCACCTCCTGCATACCAGCCAAATTCAGTAAGTACATAAGATATACCTTGGTTTACATACATTATTATATGGCTGACTGATTTTGCATGCTGTGATTGGTCAATTTCAAGTCTGTTAGTAGCCATATATGGACCTCTAGCTCTTGAGCATTTGACAAAACGTCAAATGATTTCATTCTTTTCCTGGAATAATCAACAAAGCCATATACATGTAGTAAACATCTTATTAGCCTTGTTTGCTCAGTCCATAGGGCAAGTTATGGATCCTTGTTTTTTCCTTCCTTGTTTTCATGGCCCGCCTGCTTTGCGTTTGGGCCATAGTAGGAAGGAAAAAAAACTTAGTCCATAACTTGCAATACAGACCTCGCACTGAGCTAATAAGAGGTATGCACATATAAAAAGTGTCTCAGTTATTTGTCCTTCATTGTATTTTTAGAAAAAGCATATAAAGGATTTTCAGTATATTTCAGAACTGGATACATGTCACACTAGAAACATGTATTTATGGAAAGATATCATGTACCGGTAGTTTTTCAGTCCTGAAAAAATAATTGAAATCAATGCAATTGAAAACAAGTTATTTAAGAATTGCTTTAATTAATACAATTTAATATGTTGAAAAGTTTTTGCTATCTTTCCTATTTCTCAACTCTGCCTGGGCTATTAAAAACGGGAATGTTTTTTTGTAAGTACATGTAGCTTAGATACCTGTACATGAGATTTTCCAGAAAGACAAAGGCCAGGATACATTCTCAACATAATTATATAGTAAGTACATGTATACTATGTAACGAAACTGCAGTAACTGCATGTATACTCCCCAAAAAGATTGCTACATACTGTACTGTAAGCAGTCAGCATTTTGCAATAAACTGTAAATTAAATATTGTAATTTTTCTTTTGCAGGAAAACCCTCCGCCATATGTGGGTTCTGATGCTAAAGCAAGAGAAGCTTACAGTACGGGAGCAAATGTTTATGTTCCCCAATCCCAGGTAAGCATGCACCCTTGTTATAATCACAGCAAATCCCCTTACGCGTATCTGTACCACCAATCTTTTCACAGTAGCTTTTCCTTATCTTAGAAGAAACTCAAGTGTGTGTCAGTGAAACAACTGGCCATCACCCAGATACCCAAGACTAATATTTTCTAATAAAAAAATAGTCTAGATCATCCGGATGGTGGTTGTTCCATGTCATATGAATGTGGATGATAACAATAATACAGTACTTGTAGTTATAAGAGCAAGTTATTATTAACCCTGGATATATTGCGTTTATAGCGTTCTGATTGGTTCTCTCAATCTCAGTTATCAGCTTATATACTGTGTTGCCGTATATGGAAACTGATTGCACTAAGCTAAGTGTTGCTGAAAAAATTCATTGGGAAGCTAAATTTCTAGGTATTCAAGAGTAGTTAGAATTTAATGAAATTTAATAAAAATAATTACTATAAATGTATTTCATTCATGCTTATTGGAAATGAGTTTGTTAACAGCAAACTCAGTGCTACATGTATGTGCCTCATAGATCTCATATCCAAGGTGTGCTCATGAAGTAATTTATTATTAAATAGTCTAGATTTGATCTCCCAGTGTGTCATACAGTGTAGCTACAGAAGTTTGAGATACATGTAAAGTGAATAATCAAATATTCATTTGATAGTTAGCTAGCACAAAGTATCTTTTATTATTTATAAAACTAATTCCTTGTGTCTGCTTGTTCAAAGCCTCCACCATACGCTCCACCGCCATACAGCTCAGAGAGCAAGAAGGACGTATGAATGAAATCCCTGGCTTTCTAATCCAACATTAATGATGACAGCTTTGATTGCCCTTGGAGAGGATCACATGCCTTCACGCACAACAAGCTCGCATCCTTCTGGAGACAATTTTATGAAAACTAAGACTACTTAGGAGCTCTTGCTCCAGTTGACTCAGAACCATAAAATGGTGATTCATTTTGTTTATTTCCAAAAGAAGAAGTTTTGGTGTACTATAACTGTCTTCCAAAATGCAAAGGTTAAATAATTTCCCCCAAAATTTAAAATTATGGTATTCGACAAGTTATTGGGTAAAATATTATATTGGGTGCACCTTCACATTACATATGACCTACTTGGAGAAAATGCTGCTGCATTACACAATCTATAATTGAATACAAGTAATTGATTAGAACATGATATAATATTTGACTTCAAGAAATTTGTCTGAGGACAGAACAGTGGTCAGGTTGGGCATAACATTGTGTAAACTACCTGTAATCGTTACACCCGGGATACATCATTTAGTATGTATTTGTTATGTAACAATGTTCTTGCAAAGTCGTGAAGCCCTGCCTTGTCCCCAGGCTTTTAAGCAGCACCCAGCATTGCTATTAATTGTACGGAATTTTCTTGTGTGCCATCTGAAACAAAGTACACCAGACTCTACTGTTCCGCTTGCTGGCAGCTGACTTGACACTTGCAGATGAGGCACCTTGAAGCTGGTATTGGTCTGATCTCTGTAAAGTATTCTTGACTCCGGCTAGAGAAATGTGTATATGAAATTGTTTGCTTGAAACAGCATGTGAAAAAGCATTCATGGCAGCAGAGCAGGGAACTGCAAAGATGTCACTTGAATTGAAACCGAATAGATTAATTACCTGTTATTAACTTAGTACAAAGTACTTGTAAGGGCAGTTATACTATACTGGGATACTGACCAGTGTATTGTATAGTATAATATATTAGGACTGGTTGTTACTGACATGACCAGCCTTATGGCTAGCATAAAATATTTAAAATAACAAATATATCACAAAGAAATTAAAAAAATTTCAGAAATACTAAGAAAGAGTTCATGATGAGCATTTTTCAAGTTTTTTAAAATCTTTCTGTGACTGCGCTGATGTGACTTGACCCGGCAATAGAAGCTATGCGGGACGAATACTTCATAGAGAGCAATACAAACTCCTGGTTGATCTAACAGTTCTAACTGTTATCAGAATGCTGAATATGTTGTCAGATTGCACGAAAAGCAGTTTTAGAGTTCCTTATTTCAGTTTTTTTGAAGGGGGAAGGGTGGGGGCGGACCACCCTAGGAACTCCCGCCATTGGCGCTCGTTTTTATCTTCCGGTCCTACAAAGTATATTACGGCTGGCTACCCTTCCATAGTAAGATTGTCCAGCTTTCGAAGAAAATGTACACAAAAATTATTTATCTTTCAAAACTCTATTAGTCTTCTGTTACTGAGCATGCGCAGTGGGCTATGATGAGGGCTGTGAAGTGAGCGAAGTCCCTTCAACCCAAAGTTAAGTCACGTGCACTGTAACAGATCGATGTGGTAGAAGATATGGTATGAGTACAAAATGTTAAAGGGTTTTTTAATGTTTTAAAAACAAACTAAACGTTTTCGACTTAATCAGTTATCTTCAGAGTTTAGATAGTAATTGCAGCAAAGTGTATTGCTATTTCTTATGCCATTCTTTCAATAAAATTATAAGGCAAAAAATTGGTGTGGGAGTTTTTAATTGAATACTTAACACAGTAAATCGTGAGGGCGAGCTTTGTTTCTGTTCTGCTGGCAATGATAAAAAAGAAAGAAAAGAAATTCGCTCTTTTGACTGTTATAGCGGCTCTATTTTAAACATCATTTTGATCATCGGTAGGATACCTAAAATGTGTGCAATTCTACAATTGGTTTCGGCTCCCCCCATTAAACATGCGCGATACGTCTCGGGCTTAGAGGGGATGCTTTACCGGAGCACTGCAAGCATGTCAGGCACATCTTCGTATTTGTGAACCAGGCTTTTCTTCGCTTTGGAGCTTCCAATGGAAACATCCGCAGCTGTTTTAAATATTCTTGCTTCGAATCCCAAAAACGTGTCATTTATGGTATTTGGCAAAAGTATTAAATCGATCGGACTTGTTACGCTCGACATAACCTGAAGACTTACAACGGCGAGTTTAACAGCAATGTCGAAGCGTTGATTTATTATTTTCACATATTCTAGTTTAGCAGCGACGTGTACCTCTTGGGCATTTCTACCGACTTCAAGCGATTCGCAGTATCCCTAGCTTTAATTTCTTGTAGAAATATGAAAATTCAAGTCAAACTCCGTTCTACAGCTGCTAGTCATGAGAACACCGATTTTCTCAAAACTGCGGTTAAATGAGTCCACCATAAAACGAACGCTGCAAAGATATGTATCCCGGGGTAGGCAATCGAACGTTTGGTAATCGAACGTAATCAAACTTAGTCGAACACAATCGAACGATTAAGTTCGATTATGTTCGGCAATCGAACAAAATCGAACCCAAACTTTTCAGTGAGTAC
>JAOEJI010378418.1:0-10419 GCA_025448255.1 Umimayanthus chanpuru
ATGAGCTTATGATAGCCGACTCGGTGCTCCGCACCTCGTCCGCTATCTAAAAGCTCATATCCAACGTGCGTTCGTGGGATAATTGTTAATTATTGCCGCCTGGTCAGTCATACTACAGTATATAATTCCCTCTATATTCTACGGGCTAATTTAAGGCCCATTTCCACTTCATTCGCAATTCGCAAATCGCCTGCGATTTGCAATTTGCGATTTGCGAACGTGTACGAATTCAATACACACTCAAGCCTGTTCGCACGAATTCCTATCTTTTATGGCACGAAACTGGTGATTTAGAGACAAGAACCAAAAGAATATTTAGAACGTACAACATGGCCGCCTTTTGCAGAAGAAGACTTTTGTTATTGGTGTTAATACGAAGAAGACAGCACAGAAGAAAGACAAAGTATAGAAAAAATTGGGGGTTTTGCCCTATTCTTCAAAGTGGAAAAGAACAAGGAGAGAATGCAAATCTAATCAGGGAAATGCAACTTGGAGACCACGAAAGTTTCTTCAAATATTTTCGTATGTCTCTAAAGGTATTTGAGAAATTGTTGCGTTTAGTTGCACCCTTGATTGTCAGATCTGACCAGAAACGGAAAGTTGCATGCCAACGTTCGCAAAAATTCAAACATATTGAACAGGTCAAAATCGCATTGAGAACGTTCGCATGCGATTTGCAAACGTTCGCATGCGAATTTCAAGCAAAAGATCGAATGCGATTTGCGAATTGCGAATGAAGTGGAAATGGGCCTCTATGAGTATGGCACCATTGCCTTCATTACTCCTAATCAGTATAATACAGCATAAATCCAATTACAAGATTCGAACAAAAAGTGTCCATAAAGTAAATTGCAAAGCTTGGTACATTTAGTACTTACCGAAGATTTAAAGCGTTCAGAGTGCACATGTAGTGTATATTTGAGAAAACTAAAAATTACAAAAGTTGCCTCTGTCTATAAACATTTCTATAAAAGCAATAATTTCTCAAAAATTATTCGATAAATTAAATTCACTTTTTCAGTTGGTATTAATTGTGTTTGATTTATCAACACGTTTTGTTTGAAGCTTGTAGCTGCATGAATCTGTGCTATATTTTGCTAGTGAGGAGAACTATACACAGGATGTCATCAGGACCACACCTACGGAGTCCTCAACACGGGTCAGTAAGTAACAGAACAGTGGTCACTGCCAGTTTCTAAGTCATCATTTCAATTTCTGTGGACACACTGTTGGTGATTACATCAAAAATCAATGATGATTTGTTTTTTCTTAATTGCCTAGTTCTTATTATAGAACTTTTATGGTGTTAGAATACATGTTTAGTACGATTCCTTCGGTTGTGAGTCTGTTGTCCCATTTCAGATTATGTGACTGAATCGCAGAAATGTACGTCAGTATTATGAGAATAATTATAGCGAAAAAATATTTTTCATGATCCAGAAAACAAGGCCCGAACCGAAAGAGGTTTAGTTGTACTGAGAATGTATTTATCAGCGCGGATGAAGTTAAAACTGGAACAACTGAGCCCCAACCAAAAGAAGTTTAATTGTACTCCGACTGTAACAAACGGGACAACACAGCCCCAACCGAGCGAGCTGGGTCCAGTTGTACTGAGACGATATTTACTGACCAGCGGTTACCAAACTACTGTTTGGCACGAGAACCGATAACTTTTTGTTCAAACTTTACATAATTTATGTCGTAATTTTTTTACTCTCTTGAGCACTGACTCTTTAATATGATAACAAACCACACTTCTGTGGATTACACTGTATGAAAGGCTTCTATAAAGTTCACTTTATGTTTTAATTGGACGACACCGATTCACTTAGATTGAAATTATGCAGTGTAAGCGTATGGCAACAACTGCCAAAACTGAATTAACATTTAGTAAATCGATTTAAAATATTTACATAATGTATTGGAACAGTTAAAAATTTTAAACTGAAAAAAAGATATTTACCATATTCTAAAGCGAGTACTGACTTAATTTTCGACAACGGATACTTTTAAATTTAAAAACTTTCCGCGAAATGTAAGCAATCGACAATACTGTATAAGCATTTACCTTATGTAAGTCTGAACAATATTGTCATGTTTATCGGTTATCACAACCAATGATTGGTATTATTGTCGTCATCATCATTTATTTTATTATTAGAATTAGCTGCCAGGAAGCAAAGAAATCCTAAACATAAGTGTGACATGAAGACAACTTTAGAGCAAAGTCGTTTCTTCAATAAAATGAATCAAACAAGCTGATGATGGTTGATAATAGTTGAGTGATGGGAGTTGAATGAGAGTTTCAGTCAATTCTCATTTGTGCGGTCAAAGCAAGAATCAGATTCGATCAGAGCAATGAAACATCAGTATAGTAAGATGTTTCTTATTATCTAATGACTGAGAGTATACGAGTGTTTGAGGTCAATCGGCAACAAGCTAAGGGTGGCTACGCACTTACAATTGTCACGTTTCTTGTAAGTTCTTCACAAAACCGTCAAGACAGTCAAATTACAAAAACTTTATAATATCGCAAATTTAGGTTTCAAGTTCATAGAATACAATTTCAATTTCTATTGAGTTTTTTTTCTTTCTTGGTTGCTAAACTTAATGAAATAACCAAATCATTAGGACAATCCTAGACAAGGATTGACCGCCAAACAACTCTTTTAAGAATTTTAAGGTTTTTTCCGTCGATGGTCTTTTTTCCCTTTACAGGTAACGTTTGTGTCTTAATCCACTTATGCTTCACGAAAACTAACTTCTCAGTGAAGACAAGCACGGTCGGAAGTATTGTACAAAAACCCAGAATTTTAGGTACTTGACCGCCCTTGAGGAAAATGAAAATTTCAACCTTCTATTAGCTCCCATCGAATCTCATACTCGCTTGATTCGCGCCTTAGGAAATGAACTTCATGCTGTTTTACTCGCTGCATGCAGTTTCTTGGCTTATTCCTTTCATTTCCATGGCCTGCGAGGTGGGGCCGAGGTTATTGTAGTGAGTGTGACTTACCATAGTGGAGCGAGCCGTCTGCGACGGGACCCGCTGAAACTTGCGCCTGCGATACACACACGACAGCACCACGTCCTTGAAGGCTTCACGGTAGTTCTCGCTGAATACCGCGTATATTAGGGGGTTCAAACACGCGTTGATCCTCATCAGGGACTCACACAGGAAGTACAGTCCCGGAGATACCACCGCGCCGCCGTAGAACACGACAAACGTAACGACCTGCAGGGGAAGCCAGCAGCAGATGAAGGCCAGCACTACCGTTATTAACATCTTCACAACTTTCTTCTTGGATTTCTCAGTTTTGCGCTGGTTGGCTTCGAGTTGAGTTCCGGGCATACGACGCAACCACAGAAACCAAGAGATTCTGGAATACAAGATCGACATCGTCAGCAGCGGGACGCAGTACATTACGACAAAGAGCGTTATAGTGTAGCCTCTTGATGCAGCGAGAGATTTCTCTTCATCGTCAACCCAGATCTCGGCGCACGAGAGAGTACCGCTTATATCCACCACCCTCATAGAATAGAGAACTGGAGAGCACACTGCTGCCGCGATCAGCCAGATTGCACACAAAATCCCAGCAAACACCGGCTTGGTTATCGTCCGCTTGAGTGGGGAAATGACGGCGAAATACCTATCCAGTGCTAGCGCAGCAAGCGTCAAGAGAGAGCTTGTTACGAAGGTATATTGGAGATAGTTTATCACTTTACAGAACAAGGTGGCAATAGCAAGTCCCCCGAGGGCCCAGTTGTAAAGCCCGAAGATTTGAACGATTTGTGGCGGTGTCACCACTATAGTGTACAGAAGATCACTAATGGAGACGTTCACTATGAGGTAGTTAGTGATTGTTCTCATTCGTTGGCGCTGAAACACCGCACAGATCACCAAGCTGTTGCCTAGCAGCGACGAGATCACAATCGCGCAGACAAGGATGGTTTTTCCAACCTTTTCTTCATCGCTCGGTGGAGAAAATCCTTGGCCGAACGCACTAACAGTTGCGTTGACAGTTGCGTTGGTCAAACTTAAATTCATGCTAATAACTTGTCTGGCTGTTATGAGACAGTTGCGGTCAGTAGATTCACTGGCAAACTGGTCCCCTGCTCTGCCTTGTAAAACAAGGCGAGTGTGCTTTTATTGTGGTTCGCTTCTCTGCTGATGGTGTCTGTTCTCAGAGCTCTTGATCTCCTTGCTGGTTTCTTTGATGCTTTGTTTTGTTTTGCTATCAAATGACTTCAAATAGCAAGCTGTGATAATAGACAGCAGAGCAACCTTTCTCGGATCCCGCCCGTAGATGTAGGAAGATTTTCTAGTTCTTATCGTCGGCTAGACTATGTCTTAAACCTCTTTCTGCACAGTCAATTTTTTTTCACAGCGATATAACCATCGCTCACAGAGCACCAATTCACAAATTTATTTGGTCCCCTCCCGTCTTAGTCAATTCGTGTTTTTCTGGCCTGTATTCTTTGAGCTGGCTTTCCGATCGCTGCGCGTAAAATTAAGTTATGACTGCAACGCAACTGATTTGAATGATGGGGTGATAATGTACTTAGTCGAGTTGCTTGCTTATAAGGCAACTTTCAGTAATTGTTTTTCCAATTAATCTTCTCGCCTTTGTGATTTTTTCCTTTCAGAGTATTGTTTGCTTTCTTGTTCCTGGCGTCTCTTTCTTTACCTGTGAACAAGGCAGAAGGCACTGTCAACACATGTCAACTAGCTTAAAACACCGCAATACGTGCTTAACTAAGATGTACTTGGATTTGCCACGTCCGGCAGTGATGCTTTAAACACAGCTTTATTTAGGCAAATATAGTTATAACCTTACTAGATCCAAACTAAGTTCATACGTCAGGAAACTGTAAATTACTATTGCATATTCAAAACAATCTTATAACATGTGTTCTTTTCTTTTTCCGTAAGGCAATGACTTACCAAAAAAATAGTAAAAATTAAAATCAAGGGCTACATTTTTTCTCTCCATATTAATAATATATCCATGTATTTGCCCTTAATACAATAGGTTTTGAGGACGACTTGTATTTTTGCGAGTCCCGCGCTGCGATCAACACCGCAGAATTAAATACGTGATAACAGTAAAATTAGAGACAAAACGTTTGTTTTGCATACAAAGTAGATTCTGTTTTCCAGCAATTAAGTCTTACCTTTCGTACTTACACGTGTGTGTAAATTTCAGAACCCGGTGTCATTTGAAGGCACACTGGCTAATTTCTATGCGGTTGTTGTAGTTACATAAGACGGCAACCGTGAATTTTAAAAGTCTCGGTAGTTTGTCTTTTGAGCGCCCGAGGTAGACTGTTTTTGTATTAAGATTTTTCCAAAGTAAAACTGACTATGATTTGTTTTGTTTTGTTCACTTTTGTCGTTGAACTTATCACTGCTCCTTTTGGTGTAAAAACGGGTGACATGTTTGTCGCTGGTGTGTTGATGTCGTTTTATCGCTGTCCGACCTGGGATTAAAAGCTTTAACTTCAAGGGCCCAACCCTACCGACAAATGCCCTTTGCAGAAGTTAACTGCTGGATAGCTTTTCGGCAACAAAATGTGAGTAATAAAATATTCATTGCGCGGAGTACAAATGCGCGTTATCTTTATATTTATGGATTATGGAAGTATAAAGGTGAGATCAAACATACACTTACTATTTAGAGACGATAACAGAAAATCCAATCCGGCAATAGTGCTGATTCTCAATCACAGCTCGAAATGATTAATTTGGCTTCACAGAAAGTAATCAAATATTGAAATGTTTTTGTTTTGGTCGATATACACCGCAAAAATTGTAACAGGCGAATTTATTGGTGTAGGCAACCAAACAAAACTCCACAAAGTTTCACTGTATTGTTTGACGTAAGTAACAAGCTTTCAGCATATCCTTTCTTCATATGATTTGTTTGGCGGCTGAATACAAAGAACAAAGAAGCAACATCATATATGCTTTGTAAGGATTTACTTTTACTTCTTTTTTGCGTTAATGGAAGTTTAAGCCAAATACAGTTTTGCTTGCGTTGTTCGCAGAAACAGCACGGAGATATTTGTCTGTTCTGTGATATTTTCCGCCTTAATCGGTTTTGCCTCACATACGTCAAGGGGCTATCTTTTCTTTGGAATAGACTGATTTTCTAGTCAACAATTTCAGATTTGGATCACCTTGATTTGCATACTGTGAAGAGAATAACCGTTTCATACTGTGCTTTAATAAGCTGCCCCATGTGTAGCCACCTTTAAATGGTAAATCAGCAATTAAAGAATTAGGATCCGATTGTGCCACAGGGACCCCCGGTGATCTAATAAACGTTCAGTATGAATGATACGCGATCTCATCGAAGTTGATAAAGAGGAAATTTCCTTGGTATAATTTAAACGCATTTTGCTGATGCTTGCTGTGTGAACTGTTTCGGTAATCACATTAATAGTGCTGTAAAAATGTGTAAAAACCCTTAACACCCCTGAGGGAGTTTTAAAACACTATCAACGATGGCACCGTCAAAGGTGGAATCATTTAGCTGGAAATATCGTTCAAGCTTCTTTTTAAAAAAACGTGTCGTGTTTTTCAAGAAAATGGATGTGAAACCTCACGAAATTTGTTGATGACAAAAGACTGTTCTATATAGAGGATGTTTTAGCTGGAGATGCGGATATGTTGAGGCGTATATTAAGAAAGTGGGTCACCCGCCGAGATCAAGTGAATATCACGGCAAAATGTGCTGCAAAAATGAAAAGTTTATTCTAATTAATTACAGGAAATGATAAGCTGATTGCATAAAATCGTTTTTCGCGTCCATAGCATCTATATCCGCCCTAATGTCAACTGATCACGATATGGCAATCCTTCACCAATGAGTTCGGGATGAATTCGAAAGCTCTAGTCAGTTGACGAATGAAAACTGCAGTGATGTTCCAAAAAATGATTGTCATAGTGAATTCATATTATTATCAGTGATCTACAGCCAAATTACGTAATGCATTCGTACCTATGTTGTCGAACAACCCGACACGGAGAAAGTCTCGTTTAATGTTTTGGAAAGTTTACACTGAAAATTTATATCGACATAAACTGAAAACTTTAAGAAGTCATCTTGTTACCACAGTATCTATATTAAACGATTATTGATTTCGCTGAACAATTCTTGCGGGGGCGGATTGAGGGTTGAGAGAGGCCGTGTCGAGAAACAGCTTTTTGAAAGCAAATTTCTGAGGTGAGAGCAACAACAACACATTTCATTTCCATCACGTTTTAAGTACATCACTACGTACATGTATATAATACACATTTGAAAACTCAGAATTTAGCAAAATGTGTTGGGCACCCGAAATACTGGAAAGAGAAGCTGATATAGTCGGGTGTCCATTATATTTTTAAAAGCTTAATATCGAATGATCAGGAAAAAGAGAAGATAGACTCTTAATTGAAATACAACACATTCATATATAAAAAAACACTACTGAAAATCCCTCAAGTGAGAGCTTAATACCTTAAACTCACCCAAACCACACTTCCTGCTATTTGAAGTTACATTTAAAACTTGTATTTTTCATCTTGGTTAAAAAAAATTTCCGGTTTAAACCTAGACTTGGTATACAC
Source organism: Umimayanthus chanpuru (assembly GCA_025448255.1). Taxonomy (NCBI): domain Eukaryota; kingdom Metazoa; phylum Cnidaria; class Anthozoa; order Zoantharia; family Parazoanthidae; genus Umimayanthus; species Umimayanthus chanpuru. The sequence continues at coordinate 7,613 of JAOEJI010378418.1, forward strand.
ATCTGTCCATCGCTACCGGACAATATTTCACGCGAGGAGGAGGGGGAAGGGGGGTTACAAGTACTGCAGCAGCAGCAAGTAGAGTCTGCTCTATAGACTTGCTGATCATCGTCCAAAGTAGCTTCACCATGCACAAGTGACGTTTTCTGTACAATCCCAAGCAAACTAGCAAAAATGAGAGTTGGTAAAAATAAAATTAAAGTATTTTTGTTCTAAAACTCTTTACGAAATTCAGTGAAAGCCGACAAGAGTAGTTTATGTTCAAAAACCTGGCAATCAAACGAGAGCTGATAGTTCGAACTATCAATAAATTTCTAATGCTCGCTTGGCTTAAGAACAAAGACAGCCGCTGAAATTGTATATATTATATATTAGCTCTTTAGTGTAAGCAAATCATAGAAGCAAGAGCACCTTGTTTTATTTAAATATCTTGTTGAAAAGTCGAACTAGTAGCATCTCATGCTACTGAATTTAGTTTTGACGCTCGCGCTTCTCAGTCTTGTTTAAAATAAAAACGGACTGGTGTATTTTGCGTATTCGCGCGACAAGCTCAGACCTCTCTTTCGATGTCATTTAATTTCTGATACAGAAGACGGCTCATCCTTTTAAAAGGTCCTAAGAAATGTAAAAACCATGGCATTGTAGAGATATAATAAAACTAAAATTCATGACATGACTATATATTTAATAATACTCCAACACCAAAGACCTTTTCTTTTAAATCTAAACATGAATTTTGAGATTAAACAGCAATCAATAGAAGAATAAAATTCGCACTTTTGTTTATACTCGGTCCAGTCACTTTCACAACTTAAGTTGCCCACACACAGTACAACGTCCATTTCCTCCATTCATATGCAGATCGTTGCTTAAGAAAAACCCATTATAAAATAAAATAAAAGTAGATTCAGAATAATTCCATTTTTGTTTGCTATAAAACCTTAAAACAACGAAATGTTGCTGCATTTTTTTATTCAGTCTTAGTTTTTGAAAAGAGCCTGTAGAATGCATTAGTGGAAGGCTGTGGGAGGAGGAGATGTGAGCAGTCGGTAGATACGCCTGCTCTGCATGATTGATACGCACTATTTTAAACAAAAACAAAGCTTTTAAGAACAATTTGGCTTAAATTTCACCAATTTTTAAAAACAAACGAACAAAATTTCAGGCTCAGAAATCGTCTGTTTCAACATACATGTGTACTGAACAATTAGATTATGCAAAGGAACAGTTTTAGGTTGAGTTTTACAAAACTAAAAAAAAATATTGAATTCAGGGTTTGTCCTCTTTGGTCATGGCAAAATTCTAGGACTTTTCCAGGTATTTTCAAGCTCTGTAGAGCTTTTCAAGGTTTTGGTATAGGGAAAAACTGAAATGTATTCCCCTCTTAAAAACACATTCGCATTCTGATGTTCGGCTTAACAACAGGAAAACTACAGAAAACTTTTCTAAACTATTTATGCAACAATACTTTGAACACAAAACTGTCAACGTTCGATAATAACTTGGAACAAACTTTAGTATCCCTAACAAAATAACTTTGCAAATATGTCTGTTTAATTTTAAATAATAGACTAAAAATGACGTCCCAAAATCAACAATCCGTAAAACTATATGCTAGGTGAACTGCCGACTCAAAACTCAAGGATTTTTCCAGAGTTTGACAGAAACTGAGAACCGTTTTAGAGTGTGTTCTATGAGATTGTAGCAACAGTTTTAAACTGAATTTGCCAAATATGGAAGACCAGTTTTAGGTTTAATTTAACAAAAACGTAGTAACAGTTTTGAGCTAAAATTGACTAAAGTCTAAGAACAGTTTTAAGCCAATGAGTTTGAACGTGAATTTAGGAGCAACATTATGCTGAATTTGCTAGTTAGGCCGAATTTGCCATAAAATATTAAGAATTGTTTTAGGTTGCATTTGAGGGAATCTTGGTTTCCAGGCGAAGTTGCAAAACTATAAAATGTTCACTAGATCTAAAGTAGTAACCTTTAAAGTAAATAGATTGATGGGAATCGAATATCCACAGACTAATGTTCATCGACAAGCAATACGTACTGAAAGCTATTGATACAGATAAGAAACCAGCCGAAGTTTATTCCGCCCTGCTTGTTGTGAAAACAGGGTCGTTTGGTCTCTTTGCTGTTCTTTCTTTAAACTGAACTGCCTCTAGAAGTGACTGGGGAAATTAGGCTTCTTTTGATTAGCCATTAAGTTCGTTAACACAGCCAATATTATATGTCTATAGTTTGGTTTGTTAAATTTATTGACGGATCAATACATTAATGATATTGGCGGGCTTACTTATTTTTCAAATGCATTTGTACATTCGGCACTGCATGGCAAATTCAGCTTACTTTTGCATAATCAGCTTTCAAAGGAAAAAAAAAAAGAACGGAGCCGAAACCTCAACTCGGTGCCGCCGGCCCGAGTAAAAAGCAGTTTGGAAAAACTATAAACTTATAGGCATTTTTTCTGTAGATAAGGTAGCCGGTGACATGAATTTACCATTACCAAATATGAAAAATCTCCAAATATCGTACCCTCGACCTGGAAAGTGCCCAAAATGAGTCATTGCAAAAACATTGAAACTCGCCAGAATTATTATAGATCCACGGAGCTATAAAACAAAGCTAGTTGTGTGATGTATACACAGATATACATATCCCGGGACATATATATCAACAGCAACCAAAGGGCGTTTAAAAAACTGATAGATCTACTTACAATATATTTTGTCAATATGCTGATTGACTCTTTGAATCCTTTTGTCATATACATGTATTCTACTTCCTCCAAGCCAAGGGCA
>JAOEJI010378641.1:0-10419 GCA_025448255.1 Umimayanthus chanpuru
CCTAATGAACCTGTAGAAGGTGATAGATTTGGATTTGGAGAAACTTTTTTGCAACTCATTCTTCTCAGACCCCCCTCTTACCTTCCTTTTAACCAAATAATGCAAAGAATTCTAAGGATTGAAGTCCAATGGGTCCGTTCTTTTTGTGTTTCTTCTTGATTGCGCAACTTAGGGGACCATTAGAAGGCGATAGAGTTGGATTTGGAGCAACTTTTTTGCAGCTCATTATTCTCAGACCCCACTCCCGCCTCTTTTAGCCAAAAATTGCAAAGAATTCTTAGGAATTGAAGTCGATTGGGACCGTTCCTTTTGTGTTTCTACTTGATTGCGCATCCTAATGAACCTGTAGAAGGTGATAGATTTGGATTTGGAGTAACTCTTTCGCAACTTATTCCTCTCAGACCCCTCTTTCCCCTTACTTTTAACCAAATAATGCATAGAATTTTTAGGAATTGATATTCTTTGGGACTGTTCCTTTTTTGTTTGTACTTGATTGCGCATCCCAGGGGACCTGTAGAAGGTGATAGAATTGGATTTGGAGCAACTTTTTTGTAACTCCTTTATTTCAGACCCCCCTCACCCCCTTTTTTTAACCAAAAATGAATAAATTTCTTGGGAATTGAAGTCGGTTGGGATCGTTCCTTTTTTGTTTCTACTTTATTGTGCATCCCAGGGGACGTGTACAAGGTGATAGAATTGGATTTGGGAGCAACAGTTTTGCAACTCATTCTTCTCAGACCCCCTCCCCCCTCCCATTAACCAATTATTGAATAGAATTCTTAGGAATTGAAGTCGATTGGGACCGTTCCTTTAGTGTTTGTACTTGATTGCGCATCCCAAGGGACCTGTTAAAGGTGATAGAATTGGATTTGGAGCAAGGTCTTTCCAAATCATTGTTTTAAGAACCCCCTCCCCTCTCCTTTTAACCAAATAATGGATATAATTCCTAGGATTGAAATCCATTGGTTCCGTTCCTGTTGTGTTTCTACTTGATTGCGCATCCCAGTGGACATGTAGAAGGTGATAGAATTGGATTTGGAAAAACTTTTTTGCAACTCATTTTTCTCAGAACCCCTTCCCACCCTCCTTTTAATTAAATAATGCATAGAATTCTTAGGAATTGAAGTCGATTGCGAACGTTCCTTTTGTGTTTCTACTTGATTGGGCATCTTAGGGGACCTTTAGAAGGTAATAAAAATGGATTATGAGCAATTTTTTTTCAACTCATTCTTCTCAGCCCCCCTTCCCTCTCCTTTTAACCAAATAACGGATTGAACTCCTAGGATTTGAAGACCATTGACGACCGCTCCGTTTGTGTTTCTACTTGAGTGCGCATCCCAGGGGATCTACAGAAGGTGATAGAATTGGATTTGGAGCAACTTTTCTGCAACTCATTTATTTCAGACATCCCTCCCCCTCTCTTTTTAACGAAATAATGCATAGAAATCTTAGGAATTGAAGTCCATTTGGAAGGTTCCTTTTGTGATTCCATTTGATTGAGCATCTTAGGCGACGTGTAGAAGGTGAGAGATTTAGATTTAGACAAACTGTTTTACAACTGATACTTCTCAGACCCCCCTCTCCCCTTCCTTTTAACAAAATAATGCATAGAATTCTTAGGAATTGAAGTCCATTGGGGCCGTTCCTTCTGTGTTTGTACTTGATTGCGCATTTCAGGGGACCTGTAGAAGGTGATAGAAGTGGATTTGGAGCAACTTTTTTGCAGCTCATTCTTCTAAGAGGCCCCTCCTCCCACCGTTTAAACAAATAATGCATAAAAATCTTAGGAATTGAAGTCCATTAGGACCGTTCTTTTTGTGTTTCTATTTGATTGCGCATCCCAGGGGATCTCTAGAAGGTGATAGAATAGGATTTGTTGCAACTTTTTTGCAACTTATTCTTCTGAGACCGCCCTCCCCCCTCCAATTAACCAATTATTGAATGGAATTCTTAGGAATTGAAGTCGATTGGGACGGTTCCTTTTGTATTTCTACTTGATTGCGCATTCCAAGGGACCTGTAGAAGGTGAGAGAATGGGATTTTGAGCAACTCCTTTCCAACTCATTGTTTTAAGATCCCCCTTTCCTCTCCTTTTAACCAATTAATGCATAGAATTCTTAGGATTGAATTCGATTGAGACCGTTCCTGTTGTGTTTCTACTTGATTGCGCATCCCAGAGGACCTATGGAAGGTGATAGAATTCGAGTTGGCGAAACTTTTTTTCAACTCATTCTTCTCAGAACCTTTTCCCACCCTCCTTTTAATGAAATAATGCATAGAATTCATGGAAATCGAGGTCGATTGCGAACGTTCCTTTTGTGTTTCTACTTGATTGGGCATCTTAGGGTACCTTTAGAAGGTGATAAAATTGGATTTGGAGCACCTTATTGAAACTCATTCTTTTCAAACCCCCCTCCCCTCTCCTTTTAACGAAATATTGCATTGAGCTCTTAGGAAATGAAGTCCATTGGGACCGTTCCTTTATTGTTTCCAATTGATTGCGCATCCCAGGCGACCTGTAGAAGGTGAGAGAATTGGATTTAGAGTAACTTTTTTGGAACTCATTCTTCTCAGACCCCCCTATCCGTTTCCTTTTATCCAAATAATGGATAGAATTCTTAGGAATTGAAGTCGATTGGGACCGTTCCTTTTGTGTTTGTACTTGATTGCGCATCCCAGGGGACCTGTAAAAGGTGATAGAATTGCATTTGGAGCAACTTTTTTGCAGCTCATTCTTCTTAGAGCCCCTTCCTCCCACCGTGTAATCAAATAATGCAAAAAAATTTTAGGAATTGAAGTCCATTGGGACCGTTCTTTTTGTAGTTCTACTTGATTGCGCATCCCGGGGGATCTCTAGAAGGTGATAGAATAGGATTTCTTGCAACTCTTTTGCAACTCATTTTTCTCAGACTCCGCTCCCCCTGTCCTTATAACCATTTATTTCATAGATATCTTAGGAATTGAAGTCCATTGGGACCGTTCCGTTTGTGTTTCTACCTGATTGCGCATCCCAGGGGACCTGTAAAAGGTGATAGAATAGGATTTGAAGCAAGTGTTTTGCAACTCATTCTTCTAAGACCCCCCTCACTTCTTCCTTTTAACAAAATAATGCATAGAATTCTTAGGAATTGAAGTCGATTTGGACCGTTCCTTTTGTGTTTTCACTTGATGCGCATCCCAGGGGACCTGTAGAAGGTGATAGAAGTGGATTTGGAGCAACTCTTTTGCAACTCATTCTTCTCAGACCCTGTTCACCCCCTCCTTTTAACCAAATAATGAATAGAACTCTTAGGAATTGAAGTCGATTGGAATCGTTCCTTTTGTGTTTGTACTTGATTGCGCATCCCAGGGGAGGTGTAGACCGTGATAGAATTGGATTTGGAACAAGTTTTTTGCAACTCATTCTTTTGAAACCGCCCTCCCCCTTCCAATTAACCAATAATTGAATAGAATTCTTAGGAATTGAAGTCGATTGGGACCGTTCCTTTTGTGTTTCTACTTGATTGCGCATCCCAAGGGACCTGTAGAAGGTGAGAGAGTTGGATTTTGAGCAACTTCTTTCCAACTCATTGTTCTAAGAACCCCCTCTCCTTACGTTTTAACCAAATAATGCATAGAATTCTTAGGATTGAATTCGATTGGGACCGTTCCTGTTGTGTTTCTATTTGATCGCGCATCCCAGAGGACCTGTAGAAGGTGATGGAGTTCGATTTGGAGAAACTTTTTTGCAACTCGTTCTTTTCAGAACCTTCTTCCACCCTCCTTTTAATGAAATAATGCATAGATTTCATGGGAATTGAAGTCAATTGCGAACGTTCCTTTTGTGTTTCTATTTGATTGGGCATCTAAGGGGGACCATTGGAAGGTGATAAATTGGCTTTGGAGCAAAATTTTTGAAAATCATTCTTCTCAAACCCCCCTCCCCTCTCCTTTTAATAAAATAATGCATTGAACTCTTAGGAATTGAAGTCCATTGGGACCGTTCCTTTATTGTTTCCAATTGATTGCGCAGACCAGGCGACCTGTAGAAGGTGAGAAAATTGGATTTGGAGAACTGTTTTGCAACTCAGTCTTTTCAGACCTCCCCCCCTCTCCCCTTCCTTTAAATCAAATAATGCACAAAATTCTTAGCAATTAAAGTCCATTGGGACCGTTCCTTTTGTGTTTCTACTTGATTGCGCATCCCAGGGGACTTGTGGAAGGTGATAGAATTGGATTTGGAGAACTTTTTTCCAACTTATTCTTCTCAGAGCCCCCTCCCCCCGACCGTTTGAGCAAATAATGCATAAAATTCTCTGGAATTGAACTCCTTTGGGACCGTTCTTCTTGTGTTTATACTTCATTGCGCATCGCAGGGGATCTGTAGATGGTGATAGCATTGGATTTATTGCAACTCTTTTGGAACTCATTTCTTTTTAGACCCCGCTCCCCCTTCCTATTAACCAAATAATGCATAGAATTCTTAGGAATTGAAGTCCATTCGGACCGTTCCTTGTGTGTTTCTACTTGATTGCGTATACCAGGTGACCTGTAGAAGGTGATAGAATTGGATTTGGAGCAAATGTTTTGCAACTCATTCTTCTCAGACCCCCCTCACCCCCTTCTTCTAAACAAATAATGCATAGAATTCTTGGGAATTGAAGTCGATTGGGGTCGTTCTTTTTTTGTTTCTACTTGATTGCGCATCTCAGGGGACCTGTGAAGGTTGATAGAATTGGATTTGGAGCAACTTTTTTTGCAACTTGTTATTGTGAGAGCCCCCTCCCCCCTCCATTTAAACAAATAATGCATAGAATTCTTAGAATTTGAAGTCCATTGGGACCGTTCCTTTTGTGTTTGTACTTGATTGCGTATCCCAGGGGACCTGTAGAAGAAGATAGAATTGGATTTGGAGGAAATGTTTTGCAACTCATAATTTCAGACACCACTCCCCCCTCCTTTTAACCAAATAATGCATAGATTTCTTAGGAATTGAAGTCGATTGGGACCGTTCCTTTTGTGTTTCTACTTGATTGCGCATCCCAGGGCACTTGTAGAAGGTGATAAATTTGGACTTGGAGCAACTTTTTACAGCTCATTCTTTTTAGATCCCACTCCTCCTTCCTTTTAACCAAATAATATATAGAATTCTTCGGAATTGAAATCCATTGGGACCGTTCCTTTTGTGTTTGTACTTGATTGCGCATCCGAGGGGAGCTGTAGAAGCAGCTAGAGTTGGATTTGGAGCAACCTTTTTGCAGCTCATTATTCTCAGACCCCACTCCCGCTTGTTTTAGCCACATAATGTATAAAATTCTTAGGAATTGAAGTCGATTAGGGCCGTTCCTTTTGTGTTTCTACTTGATGGCGCATCCGAGAGGAGCTGTAGAAGGTGATAGAGATGGATTTGGAGCAACTTTTTTGCAGCTAATTATTCTCAGACCCCACTCCCGCCTCTTTTATCCAAATAATGCATAGAAGTCTTAGGAATTGAAGTCGATTGGGACCGTTCCTTTTGTGTTTCTACTTGATTGCGTATCCTAGAAAACCTGTAGAAGGTAATAGAATTGCATTTAGAGCAACTGTTTCGCAACTCATTCTTCTCAGAGCCCCCTCCCCTCCACCGTTTAAACAAATAATGCATAAAGTTCTTAGGAATTGAAGTCCAATGGGACCGTTCTTTTTGTGTTTCTACTTGATTGCGCATCCCAGGGGACCTGTAGAAGGTGATAGAATTGGATTTGGAGCAACTTATTTGCAACTCCCTCTTTTTAGACCACCTCACCTTTTCCTTTTAACCAAATAATGAATAGAAGTATTGGGAATTGAAGTCGATTGGGATCGTTCCTTTTGTGTTTCTACTTTATTGTGCATCCCAGGGGACGTGTACAAGGTGTTAGAATTGGATTGGGAGCAACTTTTTTGCAACTCTTTTTTCTCAGACCCCCCTCTCCCCTCCCATTAACCAATTATTGCATAGAATTCTTAGGAATTGAAGTCGATCGGGACCGTTCCTTTTGTGTTTCTATTTGATTGCCCATCACAAGGGACCTGTAGAAGGTGATAGAATTTGATATTGGAGCAACTTTTTTCCAATTCATTGTTTTAAGAACCTTCTCCCCTCTCCATTTAGCTAAATAATGCATAGAATTCTTAGGATTGAAGTCGATTGGGTCCGTTCCTGTTGTGTTTCTACTTGATTGCGCATTCCAGTGGACATGTAGAAGGTGATAGAATTTGATTTGGAGAAACGTTTTTGCAACTCATTCTTTTCAGAACACCCTCCCACCCTCCTTTTAATCAAATAATGCATAGAATTCTTAGGAATTGAAGTCGATTGCGAACGTTCCTTTTGTGTTTCTACTTGATTGGGCATCTTAGGGGACCTTTATAAGATGATAAAATTGGATTTGGAGCAACTTTTTTGCAACTCATTCTTTTGAGACCCCCCTCCCTTCTCCTTTTAACCAAATAATGGTATGAACTTTTAGGATTTGAAGACCATTGGCGACCGTTCCGTTTGTGTTTCTACTTGATTGCACATCCCAGGGGACCTGTAGAAGGTGATAGAATTGGATTTGGAGCAACTTTTTTGCAACTCATTTATTTCAGACACCCCTCCCCCTTTCTTTTTAACGAAATAATGCTTAGAATTCTTAGGAATTGAAGTCAATTGGGAACGTTCCTTTTGTGTTTCCAATTGATTGCGTATCTGAGGCGACATGTAGAAGGTGGGAGAATTAGATTTAGACAAACTGTTTTACAACTCATTCTTCTCAGAGCCCCTTCCCTTCCACCGTTTAAACAAATAATGGATAAAATTCTTTTGAATTGAACTCCTTTGGGACCGTTTTATTTGTGTTTATACTTCATTGCGCATCTAAGGGGATCTGTAGAAGGTGATAGCATTGGATTTCTTGCAACTTTTTTGCGACTCATTCTTCTCTGACCCTACTCCCCCCTCCTTTTAACCAAATAATGCTAAAATATTCTTAGGAATTGAAGCCCATTGAAACAGTTCCTTTTGTGTTTGTACTTGATTGCGCATCCCAGGGCACATGTAGAAGGTGATAAATTTGGATTTGGAGCAACTGTTTTGCAACTCATTCTTCTCAGACCCCCTTCACCTCCACCTTTTATCCAAATAATGCATAGAGTTCTTGAGAATTGAAGTCGATTGTGACCGTTCCTTTCTTGTTTTTACTTGCATGCGCATCCCAGTTGACCATTGAAAGTTGATAGAATTGGATTTGGAGCAACTTTTTTGCAACTCGTTCTTGTGAGAGCCCCCTCCCCCCTCCATTTAAACAAATAATGCATAGAATTCTTAGAGATTGAAATCCATTGGGACCGTTCCTTTTGTATATCTACTTTATTGCGCAACCGCGGGGAGCTGTAGAAGGTGATAGAATTATATTTGGAGCAATTTTGTCTGCAGCTCATACTATTCAGACTACCCCTCCCCCGTCCTTTTAACCAAATAATGGATAGATTTTTTAGAAATTAAACTCGACTGGGACCGTTTCTTTTGTGTTTCCACTTGTTTGCGAATCCTAGGGGACCTGTAGAAGGTGATAGACTTGGATTTGGAGCAACTTTTTTGCGGCGCATTCTTCTCAGACCCCACTCCCGCTTCTTTTAGCCAAATAATGCATAGAATTCTTAGAAATTGAGGTCGATTGGGACCGTTCCTTTTGTGTTTCTACTTGATTGCGCATCCGAGGGGAGCTGTAAAAGGTGAAATAATTGGATTTGGAGCAACTTTTTTGCAACTGATTTTTTTCAGACCCTTCTCCTCCTTCTCTTTTAAACCAATTAATGTATAGAATTCTTAGGAATTGAAGTCCATTGGGACCGTTCGTTTTGTGTTTCTACTTGATTGCGCATCCCAGGGAAGCTGTAGAAGGTGAAAGAATTGGATTTGGTGGAACACCTTTGGAACTCGTTCTTTTCAGACCCCCTTTCCTCCTCATTTTAACCAAATAATGTATAGAATTCTTACGATTTGAAGTCGATTGGGACCGTTCCTTTTGTGTTTCTACTTGATTGCGGATCCCAGGGGACTTGTAGAAAGTGATAGAAATGGATTTGGAGCTACCTTTTGCAACTCATTCTTTTCAGACTGCCCTTCCCCCACTTTTTAACCAAATAATACATAGAATTCTTAGGAATTGAATTCCATTGCGACCGTTCCTTTTGTGTTTGTACTTGATTGCGCATCCCAGGGGACCTGTAGAAGGTGGAAGAATTGGATTTGGAGCAACTTTTTTACAGCTCATTCTTCTCAGACCCCACTCCCCCTTCTTTTAACCAAATAATGCATAGAATTCTTAGGAATTGAAGTCCATTGGGACCGTTGCTTTTGTGTTTCTACTTTATTGGGTATCCGAGGGGACCTGTAGAAGGTGATAGAATAGGATTTGGAGTAATTTTTTTGCAACTCATTCTTCTCAGACCCCTTTCCCCCCCTCCTTTAAACCAAATAATGGATAGAATTTTTAGGAATTGAAGTCTATTGGGTCCGTTCCTTTTGTGTTTCTACTTCATTGCGCATCCGAGGGGACGCGTAGAAGGTGACAGAATTGGATTTGGAGCAACTCTTTTCCAAGTCATTTTTCTCAGACTCCCCTCCCCCTCTTATTTTAACCAAATAATGCATAAAATTCTTAGGAATGGAAATCGATTGGGACCGTTCTTTTTGTGTTTGTACTCGATTCCCATCCCAGAGGACCTGTAAAAGGTGATAGAATTGGATTTGGAGTAACTTTTTTGCAGCTCATTCTTCTCAGACCCCCATCGCCTGCCTCCTCCTTCTTTTAACCAAATAATGCATAGAATTCTTAAAAATTTAAGTCGATTGGGACCCTCCTTTTTGTGTTTTTGCTTGATTTCGCGTCCAGGGTGAGCTGTTGAAGGTGATAAAATTGGATTTAGAACAACTTTTTTTTGCAACTGATTTTTCTCAGACCCCCTTCTCCCCTCCCTTTAACCAAATAATGCATAGATTTCTTAGGAAATGAAGTTGATTAGGACCGATCCTTTTGTGTTTCTACATGATTACGCATACCAGGGGACCTGTAGAAGTTGATAGAAATGGATTTGGAGCAACCTTTTGCAGCTCATTTTTCTAAAACCCCCCTCACCTCTTTCTTTTAACCAAATAGTGCATAGAAATCTTAAGAATTGAAGTCCATTGGTGACCGGTCCTTTTGTGTTTCTACTTGATTGCACATCCCAGGGTACCTGCAGAAGGTGATAGGATTGGATTTGGACCAACTTTTTTGCAACTCATTCTTTTCAGTCCGCCCTCATCCCCTTTCTTTAACCAAATAATGCATAGAATTTTTAGGAATTGAAGTTGATTGTGACCGTTCCTTTAGTGTTTCTACTTGGTTGCGCATCCCAAGGGACCTGTAGAGGGTGATAGTTTTGGATTTGGAGCACTTTTTTTATACTTCATTCTTGTCAGACCTTTTTTTGCCTTTTTTTTTTAAACAAATAATGCATAATATTCTTAAGAATTAAAGTCGATTGATACCGTTCCTTTTTTGTTTCTACTTAATTACGCATCCCATGGGACCTGTAGAAGGTGATAGATATGAATTTGGAACAACTATATGGCAATTCATTTTTGTCAGACCCTCCTCCCCGCCTCCTTATAGCCAAATAATGCATAGAATTCTTAGGAATTGAAGTCGATTGGGACCACCTCTTTTTGTGATTCTACTTGCTTGCGCATCCCAGGGGACCTGTAGAAGGCAATGGAATTGGATTTGGATCAATTTCTTTGCAACTCATTCTTCTCAGACCCTTCTCCCCCCTTCCTTTAACCAAAAAATGCATAGAATTCTTAGGAATTGAAGTCCATTGGGACCGTTCCCTTTCCGTTTCTACTTTATTGGGCATCACAGGGGACTTGTAGAAGGTGATAAAATTGCATTTGGAGCAGCTCTGTTGCAACTCATGTTACTCAGACACCCCTTCCCCACTCCTTTCAACCAAAAAATGCATAAAATTCTTAGCAAATGAAGTGGATTGGGACCGTTCCTTTTGTGTTTATACTTGATTGCGCATCCCAAGGAACATGTAGAAGGTGATAGAATTGGATGTGGAGCAACTATCTTAAAACATTATTCTTCTCAGACCCCATTCCCCCTCCTTTTAACCAAATAATGCATAAAACTCTTAAAAATTAAACTCCATTGGCACAGTTCCCTTTGTGTTTCTACTTGATTGCGCATCCCAGGGGACCGGTAAAAGGTGATAGAATTGGAATTGGACAAACTTTTTTGCAACTCATTGTTCTAAGACCCCCCTCCCCCTCTCTTCTTAACCAAATAATGCATAGAATTCTTAGGAATTGAAGTCGATTGGGACCGTTCTCTTTGTTTTTCTACTTGAGTGCGCATCCCAGGGACCCGTAGAAGGTGACCGAATTGG
>JAOEJI010378752.1:0-10417 GCA_025448255.1 Umimayanthus chanpuru
CCTTGGCTCTAACCAAATTTTCTGATGAGGATGGGGGAGGGGGGGGGGGGGAACAATAGACGGAAACCTGCTACAGTATATCCGCAAAGCTGAGTCTGGCAAACAGTACGAGTACTTCGTCTTTCCGTGAATCTCACGGCCAGACTAAAGCAGGCCTATCACGCCTTAACCAGTCCATCGAGGCTTTCGTATACTGTGTCCTTAGCACTCCAGTAAATGTGCGAAGCAGCATTCTCAGGAACACGGGTAGTGCAGAAGAGGTACAGCGCGAATTTCTGGTGCTAGTTGAGGCCTCTTTCCGGCAACCCCATATCAGTAAGAACGTCCAGCGCTTCCAGCTCGCCATCCAGGAGGCGAAGCTCAGACTCGATCTGGCGGTAAGCCTCGGCACATGGCAGTTGCCCTCTAGAATGGTTCTAAATACCGAAAGTACCGCTGGATACAACAACGCGCTTCATCGAGCAGGCCCTGGAATGCAACTGGGCGTCAACCCACAGATAAACACGGCGATGATGCAACTTGGTGTCGTGGATATGTTTGGGAGTTCGCCAAAAACACATCGACCGAACAACTAGCCTTCAAATCCTATTCATGCGCACTTATCTGCAAATAAGCTTGAGGTGCATGCAGATAGTGGAAAAAATGTAACACCGCATGAAAATGGTGACACCCACGATGCTTTTAAAATTAGGATTATTGCCGGAGTGGCTCTGGCAGCCTTTGCCGTTCTTCGTATAGGCTGATCTTGATATTACTACACGCTGCACTTGCTCCGGCGTTCGATAAGGAATGCCGCGACTGCGAGTATGAGAAGCCAGGCGCTTTCTCCAAGAAACAACCTCGCCGGCAGTATTAATATGAAGCTAGCGACTGAACCAAGTAGACCGGGAAGTACGGTGGATCCATACGTTTTCGAGTGTGGTCCCTCGTATGGCTTGTTTGAACTCTATGCCTGGGAAACTGTCCACGGAAGACATTGAGCTGAACAGAGTCCGACTAGCACCACATCCACTCTCTGACAGCGTGTAGCACCAACGTTGGCCCGTCCGGGCAGATGATGTTAGCGGAGCAAACTGACCATGGCTCGTCGCACACCTCACTGAGGCATCGATAGTCGGTATCGAATTGGTGGACGTTTGACCCGGCCCACTCCTCAAGCATTTGGTGAGAGCCTTCTTTATCGCCCCATGGCGGAATCTGCCCGCGGTCCCCGCAGTATACAACCTGACATGTTCGGCGAACCAGGTAGTCGAGTATGACCTTGAGAGTCTGAGTGGGAACCTTACAGCATTCGTCAATCACTATCGCCTCAACCAGGTTGTCGAGCCGGTGACCTAGTGCAGTCGGGTCCCAATCCTCTATCCGCTTAGTGGGGTCGATGCATAGGCAATGGTGAATTGTCTGTGCTTGCCAAGGCTCCAAACCGAGTCGCGGATTTTCCCGATGCGACCCGGCCAGATTGTTCTCGGGGGTGAGCACAACTATATTCCGCCCCTCGAACATCTTTACGGCCCATTCGGTCTTTCCCGAACCACCTTGACCAGCAAGTTACATGCTCCTCGCAGTTGCAGCCCCGAGGTCAGAGGGGAGGGGAGGTGGGCTCTCACTCACTGGCCATTCGAGTTGTCCAGTCAGTTCGGTCCTCTGGGCTGCGGCCTCAGGACGCCACTCGTAGCCGGGTTGCTTGTGCCGCCATTGTCCATACCTAAAGTTGTCCTCAACAAGCAGGCCTTCAACCTCCATGGGAAGGGACTTGACGTAGATAGCGTCTGTACAAACTCGGAGGTCGTCTTCCTAGGGGAAGCGCCTCAGCATCCGTCGGAGCGCAATGTTGGTGTATGCGAGGACAAACTCCCGGGTCTGAAACCACTGCGCCCTCGTTTTTCCGTCTCTATACTTGATGTAGTGGACGTCGTGGGCCTTCTCGAAGTTCAAGAGTCTGTCCGTGCGGCCAAGGGTCTTACAGAGGAATGCGCCCTCATTGGAATCGCGCACAAGTATACTAGTCCCGTCCCTATGCCGTGCGCACTTGCCTACGAAGCGCACTGCCAAATCTCTGTAGGATGGAAATTTGATGCTAGGCTTGGCGCCGACACTGTATACGACCTCACGGACCGCGGCGTCTATCAGCTTTCCAGAGTCGAGGAGATCCCGGAGCCCTGGAGTTTTGATCCAGCCTTGTTTTTCACGTAGGTGCTCTCCCACGCGACCTACAGTATACGGGTGTGTTTTCGGACCAAACACCCAAGCAGAGAGTTGGACGACGACCATCGACGGCCTCATCGATCTTTTTACGTAGCTGCCGTCTGGGTAGAGCACCGGATCGTTTTCGACAACCAGAGCGTAGCAGATCTCCGGGTTGAGATTGGCCTCCAGAATACCAGGACCCTCCCGCGCGATCACCCGTGCAAGGTTCTCCTTTGCAGACCAAGTGAGGTCGTGGAGGTGTGGATTGGTTGCCCGGTGCGTGAAGTTTTGAAGTGGCTGCTGTCGTAGCAGTAGATTATTCTGAACTTTCGCAGTATACTTGCCCGCACGAAGAGCGACGTCGACCTCAGCCTTGATCTGCTCCACTTCGCGGCCGCGGTGGCCCTTCTTATGGGGATTCTCTACCTCACCTCGAATGGCGGAGAATCGCCCTGTTCTTAGAGTCCGCGGGAGTCTCTTTATAAGCTCAGCGTCGCGGTCCTCGACAACTGCCTCAATAAGGTCCTTTTGCTTGAGTTTCTACCTGCAGGGAAGCCCGTAGTCTTTTTGCTAAAGCACGTAGTTTTTTTAAACGTATTCATACCCTTTTGAGCTCCACTAAGACACAATTGAAATCTTTCCGTGCGCGTTTTTCATTATCTATCAACTTCTTGGCCACGCTATGAGAACCGCACGGCCTACAAAGTAGTGTTGCTGACCCTGTTCCAATACCACAGCGCCTACACGGAACAGGAGACTTTCGACCTTTCCGAAGCCGTTGGCGATGAGAGTGGCAATACTCGTTTAAACAGTTCTTACCGCAGATGACAAATGTCGAATTGATTTTCAACCAAGGTCAAATATTATTCTCATGCATACTACGAATTTTGGCAAGGGCATACGCCTCTCTAAATGGAAAAATTAGGACATGAGCTTCAATTACGAAAACCGGCTGGGGCCCGCTGGTGATGGGTGGGGGTGTCAACACACACTTAAACTACGGAAGTCGGATGGAGGGCACTGGTGATATGGGGGAGCACCCCGGGATGTAGCGTGTGAAGCGGGATGTGGAGGTTTCATCCTCCGATGGGGGCGCGCCAACAAGTAAGTTTAGCTGCAATCGAACTTCCATGGCACTGTGATCTCTTTAGTTCTGCATGGGGCAAACGACTACAAATGTGGCATATTTTGAGTAAGCACGAAAATAGCTTATAGGTGACCTAGTAAATCTTAACTTTTGACCAATTCCAATACACGTTTTACCATTAATACCAACCTTAATAAACTATTTGGAACAAAGTTTTATAGATGGCTGTCACCACTTTTGTGATTTATTCTGAAAACTAGCTGATGCCCAGTTTCATTGGATGTATAAAGCCAAGAGCAGCCGTGAAGAAAATCAATTATGGTTAAAACTTGATACTTTAATAACATATTTGCAATGGAATATTTATAATGTCGACAGTGAAGCTGTACAGTAACGGAGACATTCAGACGTCATTCCCGTCCTTCATTTCCAAATGCCAAAACGTAGACTGAGTTCTTGCAAAATTTCAGCCAATCTTGTTCCACACTGAATTACACCTTGCGCATGGACTGGCCGCCGAAACTGGGAAGATGGGCAAAACTAGCTAGATAACAAACCATTTTATATATAGCTTAATGATTAATACACAGTTCGTCTTTAAAGCATCCAGTCTGCTTAAAAAGTGCTCAACTTTAGTTTGAGACTCTAAGCAAAGCTTTCTCTGGGTTTTTTTATATATAATAACAGTGTTGATCGTCTTTACTGATGAGAAGATCTCTTCGCTCTGTCACAACAACCAGAACGTGCGCAGGCGGGGCTGCAATGGTATCCGCAACTGCTTGCGCATGCGCCTTGATTGGCAATTCCAGACTTTTTAAGCCCGTCAAGCGGCCGGAAGACATGTGTTACGTGAAGAACTTTGCGAGTTGATGAACGAGCCTGGATATCATTGGCTGGCGAATCGTCCTCAGGCTCATCTGCCGGAGGCGGTTGAGGGAGGCCTAGTGCGGCGGTACAGCACGCCACATTGCAGGCTGGAGAACAAGTTGAGGGACATGGGCTGGGGCAGAATTGATTAGTTTCAAACGGCGCATAGGGTTGAACGACCGGGAGGTACTGTGGAGTTGGGGGTGGGGGTGCAAGAAGAGCCTGCGCTTGTGCCCTTGCGCGGATAGCAGCTGCTTCCTCGGGTTGGCAACAATCTCTTGGACAGTCGAGTGTGCAGTCGAACTTGCATGATTCTTTACAAGCGAAAGCTTGAGCGGGAATGTTACGATGGCCAGGGAAGGGAATGTTGGGGGCGAGCGGGTCATCGTGGAAGGTGTGTGTTGGTGGGCTCGCTTCCTGGGCCGCCTGTGAGTATTTCCCATAGCTGCAACACGCATCTGAACAAGCTGGCGCACAAACCTATCAACAGATATACAAAGTGTGAAAATAGAAAAAACGGTAAAACAAAAATATAAGATTGACATAAACAATATATCTATAAGAGGTTTGAAAATGATAATCTCCAATTTGATTCAAAATATTGTAATCAAATTCCCTGATCCTGTTGTTCTTTATGGTTCACAGAATTCACAAAGCTGAGCTAAGCTGAATATACCAACCTTAGTGATGTGGTCAAGAGTGGAAGAGAAAAGGAGAGGTCCTACTTCCTGGGGTAAAAATCTAACAAAGATCTATTTCACTCACCACTACAAACATATTAACCGAAAGGCGAAGGATCACTTTAGTTTTCCGTTGGTCTTACGGCATTTCGAGAAAATACCTCTATTTTTTCCTTAACTAAAATAAACCGCTTTTTATTATAAAACACTGCTTGCGAAGCATGTTTGAAATGTTAATATAATTACTTCTTGATTCGCTCTTCGCGAGTTAAATGCGAAGGAGAACAACTTAGCATCACTTATCTGCACCCATTCACCATATCTAAATATCGAGTTACTACCGCTGGGGCGGACCTTGGATTTTAGCGAGAGGGTTCAAAATAACCTTAATAGAGGGTTCAACTATTGCATTTTCAAAAAATATACTATCGCAGTTTTTTCTTTGTTTATATAGATCAAGGTGAACCACTTTTGGATCCGCCACGGTACTGAAGTTGTCCGCGGAGGAGGTTAACACAATTGAGAGTTCTTAAAAGTTACTAACCGCAGGACATGGAGCAGCACACAAGCGTTTCTGGGGTATTAGTTGCCCTTCAGAGTCATACAGCCCCTCGGACCAATGCTTCCCAAGATTCGGCAGAGGTTTAACTTTCACTTTGGCGTCTTTCGCCTTTGTATGATGTTGTACTTTGTCCTGAGGTTTGGGTTTGGGTTGTTTCTCGTAGACGGTTACATGCGGCACGTCCTTCACGTTGTTTTTATAGTCGTGAATGCGTTGGTAGTGTAGAAAGTGGTGTCCTCTTTTCTTCTCGTCATCTGCCGAGCAGCAACCGCTGCCACATGATGGCACGCATTTCGATTTGCATCCTGGGTGGCAATGCTTTGCGAGCGCGGTATGCACGGCGACCTTGTCATGCTCCTTACAACAACCTTCACCGCAGGACGAGATGCAGCTCACAAGGCACAGAGGGTGGCAGTGCTTCTTGAAGAATTTCTCTGGAAAAAATAAGTTGATTACCTATACCGAAGAATCCCGCCTTTTAGCTGTAAGTTTATACAAGTACCGTGATAAGGGGTTTTTAGATGGGCTACCAAGTAGCATAATAATCGTTTCAGAATACCGGTAGGCAGACTCTAAGAAAAAAATTAAATTTCTACCTGTTGTAAAATATACCAGTGTTTTCCGTGGCAGGAACACATGTAAAGCAATAATGGCACGCAGCTCACTTTGCATCCTATGCGCTACTATGCCTAATTTTCAATTTTGAGTTTCGTGATGTTTCAATTTGCGTTTTGTAATGTGGAAGGTTTATGTTCAGGGGAACTTATATCCAGGGGGCTTAAATCGAGGGGAACCTATATTCAGAGGAGCATTATTTTTTAGCAGACAGATGAGCCTAGAGTCCGAACAGTAGCAACTCGGTTTTGTAAGTCCTAATAAATCCCATACTTTCCGAATCCATTTTTCAATTTACCTACTCGACTCACTTATAAACCAAACGGGAGCTCTACAATAGAATAACAAATGTTGCCTTATATGGTACTTACTGTTATGATACGACTTTTCCCTGTGTACCGCTGACACAAATGTTTCAGCTGCCGCGTGCGGCCTCTTGGTGTCAAGGTGAATAATTTTTGATCCGGTTTTGTCTTTGGATGTAAGATGGGCCTTGAGATGTTTCTCCAAATGCTTTCCTTCTAATTTGGTGTTGGCTGCCACAAGGTTAACAGCCTTGAATCCCAGCGTCTTTAGCATTTTGTTAATCTTTCCCCAGTCAACAATCGGTGTTATTTTATACTTACGATTCTTGTAAGTGACAGTCTTTGTGAGAGCTTTCAAAGGAACAGCTTTAGATTTCATGGTCTTTTTGGCAGTCTTTTTAGATACTTTTGACTTTGTAGCAGACTTAGAAACTTTTGGCTTTGCTTTGGTTACCTTTGACTTCACTGATCCGTTTTCGTTGGTGATATTCTTCAAAGCTTCGAGAGATTTTACATCTGACAGCAGTCTTTCTGCATCGTGTATTTTCTCGGTCTGTTCCTCGATATCGTTGTCGTTGAATTTCACAGCTTCTTTAGAATGGTGAAGAAGAAGTGGCTCTATTGAATGCAGAGATTTCAACGTTTCTTCAGGAATCACAACTTCGCCATTGTGAAGCATTGAGTCACTTTTTTCTGGTTTTAGCAGTTCAGATTTCGGAGTTCCCTTTTTTGCCGTTTTTGACGATTGATCTTGTTTCTTTGGAACAGAAGGCTTATCGGCATTTGGCTGTTTTTTGCTTTGTGGCGTTAACGACTTTATCTTAGGTTTTAGAACAAACCGCACGTGCGGTAACACATCCTTAGTCTTTTTTGCTGCAAAGAAAAACACCAAGGAAGTTACAATTGGTACTGAGGATTTTATTAGACTTTGATTCTAGGCAAATTTGGTTCAGATTTTAGTTTAGTTAGTTAGAGTTTTTTTCTCGGCGCTTTCAAGCACCAGTCATATTAACAATTATTTTTAGTAGAAGTCAGAAAGTAATATTTAGTTATTTATTTTAAGTTTGCGTGTTTATGGCTCCGGCTGACCTTGTCGGCTTGTTGAAATTACGTTTAACTCTTTACCAACTTTAACAGTTGTGTAAACGAAGCGTATGTCGCCAGGGCCGTAGCTAGCGTCAGGCAGGGAGGGCAAATGCCCTCCCTAAATTTTGGACCGGAAGTTAATTAAAGAGTAATTTTTTCAGTACAGTGTAGTGATAATAGTAGGGCCGTAGCTAGCGTCAGGCAGGGAAGGTAAATGCCCTCCCTAAATTTTGAGTCTAGCTACGGCCCTGGTCGCAGCAGAAGAAAAAGAGAGTTTGGCAGTTCAGTGGTTTTGTTACAAAGGAAACATGTCTCCAACTATGGCATTCTCAGTTTTGCACCATTTGCTTGTATCCCTTGCTCACCAACTGGGCCCGGTTGTTCGAAAGTGAGTTATCGCTAATGAACCCAGGGTTAGGATTTTAACCCGCGATTGAGTTTACCCCCTTAAAGATTAGGGGTGGTGAATGGTCCTCTGAAAAATGAAAAGTCTTGGCAAATTCTACCAAGTCTCGGAATCTCGCACAACCTACTAATGGGTCTTGGAGTCTCAGATTTGTGTCTGTCGGTCACATATTTGCTTTTCTATCGAGTCATTACACTTTTTCGTCTCGGGCTCGGATTTTAAAACGCCAGCCTCGGCATCTCGGTGAGTCTCGGATTTACCATTCGCCACCCCTAAGATTGATTGGGGATGTTATTTCGGGTTTATGTACGTGATTGAGTTTCCCTGGAGTGCACATGTACTTCAAAAATACTTTAGTACGGAATTGAGTTTCCTTGGAGTGTACATGTACTTCAATAAAACTTTCGAAAGACGGGACGTGTTTACAGATAATCGTATTTAGTCTAAAGTTTCTATAGGGCCAAATTTAAACAACTTCCGAACAACCGGGCCCTGGATGGTATTTTTTCCGCTTCGTCATGTGGAAGGATGTCGGATGTTAATAGTTTGGCATCTGGCTCTAGTTAACAATTGTTTTTCTAGATTTGGAAATAGGTTCCGGCAACATTTTTTCAAGACAGTGGCCATGGTTAACGCAAATTCAAAAAACCCCAGGCAGTTTTTCAAAGCACTAAACCACCATAGCGCCGGAAGGATTTTTGCAAAAGCCAGCGTTGTTAAAGAAACAGTTACTTGCAATCGTTGTGGGGACTTAGAGTATTCGCCCCAGGCCCTTCTCTTACCGCACAATCCGCAGGTCCTGGGGCAGTGTCTTCTCATTGCTTTCCTGGATGTCCTGCAGACTCCGGAGTGGTAGAGGACTTTACAGTGGCTTATTGTGTCCTTACACCATGCTGCGAAATGAAGAGACTAGCGTCAGTTTGAATAACAGAAATCACAACTCTAGACTTAAAATAAGCAATTCATTTTCAACGATTTCAATTTTTAAGCGATCCGGCCATTGTTTGCGACCTCATTTTTAGAAAATATAACAAAAACAAATTTTGTTCATTTTCTTAAGATTTAGTGTTCGCCAACAAACTTTATGATGATAAATGATAATGACAAATATTATCATCTGCAATTTTTGGAACTTACTGGGAAGTTGCTTTTAACATATAATGATAGAACATTGGAAATTCTCCGTTCCGTAAAGCTTTTAACGTTTTAAACGTTTTAATGTTTTCATATTAAAATATCTTTAAGATTATTTGGCTGACCTCGTAAGCAGGCTGCAAAGATGTTTTG
Organism: Umimayanthus chanpuru; assembly: GCA_025448255.1. Taxonomy (NCBI): domain Eukaryota; kingdom Metazoa; phylum Cnidaria; class Anthozoa; order Zoantharia; family Parazoanthidae; genus Umimayanthus; species Umimayanthus chanpuru. The sequence continues at coordinate 9,083 of JAOEJI010378752.1, forward strand.
TAATAGTTAGTGGTAATACATTTGAACATAATGAACTATAAATAGGTTTAACTTATATCCTTTAACGCTTAACATTTTATATGCATTCAAGTTTGGCTTTGTCTTCAGAGAAACAACTTTAACATTGTCCAAAACTGCAGATCTTGAACTCGAAGTTGTTACCATTCTACAGCTAGCTGCCAATCGTTTGCTACTGGAAATGCGACCCATGAGAATAAGCACCTTATAGCATTAGCATAACAACTAATGATATATGACTTTGGCATTTGAGATATGACTTTGGCATTGAGATATGATTTTGGCATTTGAAGACGAGCATTCATTGGCTTGCATGTTTAGCCCTCCATTAGTTGTTGCACCGTGCTAAGCCTAAATCATAATTGCCTGTGACATTGATGTGAATAATAACAAAAAGAGATAGAATTATCATGCACCTGAGCTGTGTTGGCCAGCTAGAAAGGCTTTACCTGTCTTCTTTATGTGGTCAGCTGAAAGATAAAGTAAAAGATTATAAGCAAAACTCTGAGTATCATTGCTTTGAAGCTTATTGAGGCAGTCAAAGATTCGTGTGTTTTCTAGTCTTTTTCAAACTCTAGCATACCTTCGAATCGTATTGAGTCAAATTAAAGAAATATACAAGTGCTTTCTATAACTCTAGTATAACCATGTATTATACTTGGATGATTATACAAATCTGTTCAAATTGAAAGTTTAAGTTAATGACTTCAAAGGCGTAACTGAGGTTAGCAAAGATACGAGAACATTTTAGCGTTTAAACTGTGGCATAACTTAGAATTATATTCAAGTCAGTAAAATTACGCATGCTTTTTTTAGTAGCCTTAGAATGCCAATTGAATTAATTCAGACTTGAGTCTCACCTTTCTATACGCAATGCGAATAAAAGGTATTTAATCAGAAAAGCAATTAAACTGACACCGTTGCGTACTGGGACAAATAACTCGTAGGGCGGCCGCTCATTTCCCGTTTAACACTATGATATTAAGCGGCTAGAAGTAGATGTACGTGAATCCTCCCGGACAGAAATCGTGGACCGAACTCATGGCCTTTGGGTTACGAGTCGAACTCGTTAACCACTCCTCAACCGCTGCGCCACCGACTGGCGCCTTACCCTAAGAAGGGAATACTCAAGCTTGTAAATCTTGCAGAAATACCACAAAATCCCCTGTATAAGACGGTTTTGATCAACAAAGTTGATATGGTGTATTTTGAATCATGCGTAGAGCAAACTAAGAATTTCCTGATGGCCACAATCCCTGATTACAATATTCTGTGATACTTTTGAAGTCTTATCGTTTATCCTCTCTCAGTAATTAT
>JAOEJI010378863.1:0-10417 GCA_025448255.1 Umimayanthus chanpuru
GGGGGGGAATAGTAACACAGAGCATGAAACATAAAATACTGTGTATGTAATGTGTACTACCATTTTATTGCTTTTAGATTAACAACAAATCAATAATAGTAACAACACACAAAGAAACACAATCTTTTGTTGAAATTGCATAGTTTTCAAGCTGAGTGGTCATGCCATAATAAGAGCTTCGAAAAACGACGTCAGTTTTTGCATAATAGAAGAGCTATTTAAAAATGTCATCCGCCCACATGTGGAAAACAAAAGCAAACATGGTGGTCTGCAAATGAAAGTCAAATCAATGTGAGGAACCTGGTAACTAGTACTCAATCTCTTACCAGCTTAACTCAGTCCTGAGTAAAGACCCTGAGTCGGGCTTCAGATGTGGAATTAGTGATCCGATCGTCGTTGCACAATTTTTTGAAAAGCTGATCTGTTTTTGAAAAAATCCGGTTAGTTGAAGCTTTCAACATGGAATATTCATATCAGAAATGGAAGGATTGGAATCGAAAGTTTACTACAACATTTGGAAGTGATTTACTGGTCCCGAGGCTAGTAGCTTTTATGATTTACTAGCCCAACTGCACTTTCTAGTGGTCCTAGGCTAGTGGACCACCGCAAAGGTCGAGCACTGAGAGTAGATTGCTCAAGGTTGGCAGTGGGAAGATGAGGTGTGGTGATGGTGAAGTAGAGTAGGTTGAGGTGGAGAGGTGAAGTGCGGTGAGGTAGAGTAGGTTGAGTAGCCCAGCTCATGCACAAACACAATCACCTAGATACATTAGGATTTTTAACATTACAGAAAAAATTACAACAGAACCAGCATATCAAAAAACCCTTTTTCTAGAAGTGTGGGATTTTATATAAGATCTTGTCCAGGAATGAAGGAAATGATCATGTATTTATCCCTGCTGTCACCACTCCCTTTTTATAACAAACAATACTGTCAGTGTCCCTCCCCGAAGATTGTAGAAATAACTGCCGAAACATTGGAGTCTTGACTGAGGTGCTAGTCAGTGCAAATCAGATTTTATCTATGTTTTACCGAAAAGCCCACCACACACTAGCCAACTTTTTGTTGATGACAAAAAATTGGCTAGTGTTGGATGGTTCACAACAAGCCACAATAATATGGGATCTTGTCAGGGAAGTTTAAACGTTTGATTATCAGACATCCTAACAGGTCTTGTTGGCTAGTGTATGGTTGTCTCAGACAGTTTATCGAGAGGAAATCCATAAGGCCAAACAAAAAATATGTGTGTTTCCTATGACATGATTTTAAAATTAAGGTAGGCAGGTGGGATTGGTTTTTTTATTTTTTTAAATAATTTTATTTTGCCTGTACTACTTTTATAACAACAGAACTGGTATAGTTACATTATTTTGTAAGTCAAAACAACTGATAGTGGTGAACATACATGTACATGTACTATAAGTGGATCAGAATAGTTAATCTGAAATCCTTCAATATATTTTCAAATTGATATCATGTTAAATTAACTGTAACTTAAATGACATGAAGAACCAAAATGCATTTTGAGAAGCTTCTTAAATAGGATCAATACCCACAGATTCCTGTGCTACAACTATTGTTTGTGCTAGCCTGCTCTCAATGAAAATTTCTGTCACATATTTACCGCATGAAATAAGTTTCTTGCAATCTTTTTAATTCTGACTGATTTGTCACAACATAACAGTAAGAAAGTAACTCCCCCAGTGCTGTTGAAATTGGGGATCCATTTGCTGGATCTGGCCTGGTCCTAGTTAATATTCATAATTTTTCCTTTTTTCAAAACACGTTTTATTATTATTATTATTATTATAATTATTATTATTATTAGTGTACATAATGATCACTTACCATTTCACCTATTTTCTTTGCAGGCTTATTGTGACAGAAACATAAGAGTTGATATTGCTGAAGGAAGAAAAGATAGGAAAGGAGGGCCGGGAGGTGGGCGTGGAGGTGGACGTGGGGGAGGAGGCTTTGGTAGAGAGCGGCATGATGACAGAGAAGGTTTTGGTGATGACAGACAAGGCTACAGAGGGGGAGGGGGAGGAGGTGGTAAGAAACTCAACCTTTTCACTCTCACCAAGTCTGTTGAACATTTATGGTATCCAGACGTTTCACCCCATTGCCAGTGCTCCCCAGAGACAATTTGCTCCAGGAAAGTTTGCCCCATATATTAATGGATCATTCGCCCCTTATAAAATGATAATAATATATGGTACACATCTTTCATGTCACCGATACAGAACTCTTTTTGTCCTGGAAATCTTTATCCATTGATAAAGATTTCCACGATCACAGCTTTCATGTCATTAAGTGGGCTGCACAAAAATAAAACTGCCACTAAGACTTTGCCAACCACTACCACAGTACACAGGTTGTTGCAATGTTACTCATATTAAAATGACCAGTCTGTTAGGATGGACAACAACATCAAGGACTGGTACAATCACATCAACTGTCGTGCCAGCAGAAAGTGAAAGATGCCTTTCAACCTGCTGGTTGGCCTTCTGCACAATGAGGGACAGTTGTCAACCATGTATGATAAATAGGTGGTTTTAAGTCAACTTTTGTAAGCTTTTTTGTATGGAGCAAATGTCGATCCACAAAAAATGAGGTGAACCATCCTGGGGCAAATTGTCTCTGGAACAAACTGTCCACGCATGAACTGCTGATTGGGCAAAACATCCATAATTCAACATTTATATTCCTGCTAAAATAATTGTCAAATATGAAATAAGTTGATTGGTTTTGAAAATATGAAAATAAACATTCCACTGTGAAGAGTTAAGATGAACTGCAAAACTATCCCACTGTACTAGTATGAAAATATCTGTGGATACAAGCAATGAGAATTTATTTAGCAGTTCATCATTTGGCCCTATGCAATATATTGCATACCATTTTTACCTCTTGGATGATGTCATCCATGAGGTATAGCAGTGGGGCAGACTGGAAATTAAATTTGTTAACTTTAATATTAAAGCATTAATTTATGGATAAATGTGTTTAACAAGCACTGGCCACTATAGTGGTCAAAGAAAAGATGCTTATTACTTCACAGGAACCAGATTTTGTAGCCATTTTTATCGCGATATCAAGAGAACTGGTAAATTTGAAAAACCTGTCGTTTTGTAATTTAGTACTGCTTTTGGTTTGAAGCTGAAAACTGCAAATAAGAGTTTGGTGGCCGAGATTTATGAATGTACAGTTGCATGTTGTAAATTTCAAAACGACAAGTTTCTTGTAAACTTATCAGTAAGAACTATTCCATCTTTAAGTAACCTTCCTTCCGGGTTGTGTAGCTGTAATTTTATTAAGAAAGTAAACATCGATGCATGGGTGCAACTGGAGGAGAGCATAAATTCGTGATTCGGACGTTCTAAATCTACTTCATTTTGCTGTCGCTTCACCATAATGGATCAAGCAGTCAGTGTATTTGCATGGGTTTGCATCTGATCAATACGCATCATTTATCGTTTATAATGCTCGTCAGATGTCTTTACTCTCTAGTGCCTAATCAAATGATACATTAAACAGAAATTTATAATAAACTATGATTTTTATAAAGAAAACATTGTAGTCAATACACATTCGGAGATTTGAAAGTAAGGATTGAAGAGGCTGTACAAATATAAACTATTAAACAATTCATTACCATTTAATAGTAACTTCATTAGTTACAGTACTTTATACCTTGTTGGATGCCTGTGATTATTTTAAATACAGACATAATTTTTAATAGAAATTACATTGACTATTGAATTTCTATTTACAGTTTTTTTTAACAATCACAAAAAAAACTTTTGTTTTCTGTTAAACCATCCACGAGGTTGCTCAAAGAGCCTTTGATTCTTGATTCTTGTAGATTATGTTTTCAAATCGTCTGAAATTTGTATTTTTGTTTTCCCTTCAAAATTTTGCCTAACTACAAACTAATGCTTATAAGCACATAATTTATAATTATTACTGCACCCCAAACTTTGATCCAAAAATGTTGTCAGAAAAATGTGGCCTATGCACAAATTTTTTATGGTGTATACTTAATCATTATCATTGATCAACAGATGCATTTCTCTTCTTTTGATTATAGATTTTGATTACAGAAGAGGAGGGAGGCAGGGTATGTACACATGGTTACATATATATGAATTATAATACTACCATAGTAGTAGTAGGCCTCCGTCGGTCAGCGTTGACCATGGGTGGCATCCTAGTTGTCTGCTTGGCTGGAGCATCAGCATCTATGACTGTAGAGGCCAATGTGTGAACGACACTCTCTGTTGCAGATGTCACACATGTGTACTGTCTCTGGTTTATCGGAGCTATCACTTTGCTTTCTGCGAGCCCTCCTTTCTGTGGCAGCTTGTGACAGTTTCTCCTCCCCTGATTTGAGGTGTGTGGTCAGGGCTTCTCTCCACTTGAACCGGTTGGCTGCCAGGCTCTCCCAGGACTCCGTGCTGATGTCCACAGACTTCATGTCACGTTTTACAATGTCACGGTACCGCAGCTGTGGCCTTCCAGTAGATCTTTTTCCAGAGGCCAACTCTCCGTACAGGAGGTCCTTGGGGATACTACCATAATCACACTTAAATAAAGATTAATATCTATCATTATAGATCTACATTGTATGTAGTATAGCTGGCACTGCTGTGAGCTTGAACAATGAGTATTGGTTCTCAAGATTCAAGTAAAATTATTGTAAATGGACACTTTTATAGAATTTGTAGATCGTTTTCACTCAATCCAAGAGATACAAAGACAAAACACATGGCGGCCATATGTTGGTACACAAAACAAAAGGTGATCGGAAAATTCCATTGTTAAATGTGCACCAACATGGCGTCAATGACGTCAGATGAAAACCCTCTTGAAGCGTTTATTGATGACCATTTGGAGTGTATAATCATAGCAGTTGTATCTCAAGGCAAACCTGACAACACCAGCAATACTGTCGAACTTGTCATCCCTGATGCAAACACGTGGAAGTATGCAGATGACATTACTATTACTGAGAATCTTACTGCATGGCAAACCTGATACAGTGGAACCCCGGTTAAATGATATGCCAAGGGGACATTAAAATTCTATCGTTAAACCAGGATATCATTTTACCGGGTTTCCTGGTATAACAATATTTTAAGAAAATTTCTAAAAATAACGTTATGCTGGGATAGAGGTGACGTACGCTTTTTACTGCATGCTATCTGATAAATTTGTACATCCACTTTTCAACACAAGAAGCCTTCAAAGATATTCAAACTAAAAAAACTATTAAAAGGCAAAGAGGATAAGGCAGATGGAGCGCAAACAAGAATATTGAGCATTTCCTGTGGTCTATCATATTGATTTTATCATTATACCGGGAAAGATTTTGTGTTCAAGGAACAAAATCCCCATCGTTAAACCGGGAATATCGTTAAACCGAAGATCGTTAAACTGGGGTTCTGCCCATACATTTTACTATAACTTTTGCCGGGCAAACGAATGTTTATCGTTATACCGGAAATTTCGTTAAACCGAAGATCGTTAAACCGGGGTTCCACTGTAACTTGCAAAGCGCAGTCAACATGGTTGAAGATACCAGAGAGAACCAGATGCAGCTCAATGCTGACAAATACAAAGTTCTAAAAGGAGGAAACATACTTTCGATCCCCTGCTTGTTTGTGGACCTGAACTCTCAGTACTATAGCAGATAGTGTTAAGATCCTAAGTTTAACAATCTTACTTGGAACAAACATATTATGTGTAGTGGATATTATGAAGAAAGCCAACAAACAAACGAATGTAATTTCTTGTCTTACTTCGTAGGGCTAATGTTCCATCTACTGACTTAGTCAACTTTTATTGTACCACCATTAGATCTGTGTTAGAATATTACTCCCCTTCTATCCATCATGCCTTACCAAAAATTAATATATCTATCCATCCGTCAATCTGTTCATCCATCCGTCCATCCATCCATCTGTCCACCCGTCAATCCATCCATCCATTCATCCACCCATAATTATTATTATTATTGATCATCTATCTATCTAGCAAGAGTGACCCCAAAAGACTGCTCAGTGTCTTTTACTGTGATGACAAAGAAGAGTTGAATTTAGAGTGTATTGTGTAATTTTTTTCTTTTGTTTGAACTTGTTCTCCTCTCTCTCTCTCTCTCTCTCTCTCTCTCTCTCACACACACACACACACACACTCTCCTTCTCTCACACATTTTGTCAAAAATCATAAACTTGAAAAACAAAAAATGTGTTGCTTAATACCTGTGTTAATAATTATTCTAACTTTGTTAATTTGTCATTTTGTTGTGAATACTTGTAGGTGGCTACTCCGACAGAGGTGACTGGGGGGACAGAGGTAGTAGAGGTGGGCGGTCCTATGGACATGGATATGGTGGCCCCCCAGGTGGTGGGCGAGCGCCACAGGAAGAGTTCAAAGAACCATCATCAGGTTAGCTGTGCTGCATTCTGTTTTTAATTACTTTGTAACTGTGAGTGGTTTTGCTGTGTCTTTTTAGTCTTTCAGCCTTGGCCAGTTTATCGGTGCATAGATTCTCCTTAAATTATCAACACAAAATAAGTTGTTTGTTAATGAGAATAGAGCAAATGATTGAGGAATTTGAAAACTCAGCTATTTTGTAAACATTTTAACTGTTTTTCCAATTTCAACTTCTTTGTAGCCTTTTTTAACTATTAGTTTTTCAATTTTAACCTCTGTTAGCCAGTGTGTTTGAATAGTTCAGAAAAAGACACTTTAAATACCCATTTATTATTATTTTTATTTATTATTGTTAAAATTTAAAACAAATGGGACCTGTTTATAACGAGCGTGCATTCATTGTATTACTCCATGGGGTATATGTATCCTTTTGTCTTTGTTTGTTTGTTTGTTTGTTACAAATTGCCAAGTTTGGGGTAATTTACAAGTAGGTACATGTATCTATTTTGTTATACCGAAGAAAACTTGTGCTGATAAAACAACTACTGTTTTCTCTTCATTTCTTTAGAGGAAATATCCCAAAGGCCAAGACTAAAACTGCTACCCCGAAGTGTTGGTACTCCAGTAAATGCACTTGCATCTGATGTTCAGCAGATGAAAATATTTGGTGGTGCCAAACCGAGAGATGAGAGTGCATATCAAGCCAGACATCCAGAGAAAGAGCGAACAAACAGCGTTGGCAGTGATGGAGCAAAGAGTGACAAGAGCAACAGCTAAGGCAATGTACGTACATGTAGTACTACACACAATTTAAATATTCGTATACGTACATTCAACCTCCTACCGTATAAACTCGTGTATAAGTCAAACAATTAAGATGTGAAAGTTGACCAAGAAAAATCAATTTCGACTTACATGTAAATACTGTATAATGATGCAGTGGATACTGTAAACACCCATGTATAGGCCGCACTCTTCTATAACAGTTCTTATAGGAATAAGGTGTGCAACTCCAACTTATACACAGGTACATGTACACAAATTTACAGATCATAAGTATCCATAATTTTCAAAGGTAAAAAATTGTTTACTGTAGTTAACAGGTCTACAGTTGTTAAATCAATCAGGCCACATCAAGAGCTTAAAAAAACTGGGGAAGGGGGTGGCTGTCTTTAATAGCATTATGATTGAGCTCTCTATAGTCTATACAAAAGTGCACAATATAGATAATAAAACAATTCAAGCTGCCATACTTTTGTGTTAATCAATGGTTCATCACAAAAAGATTTTAAAAGTGGGGTTCAAGTTATACATGAGATCAGCTTATACGTTCTACATGTACACGAGTATCAGTATATACGTTTTCCAGTTTGAATTCCTGAATTTATCCATGTTAAATGGATGGGTTTTTTCAGCTGGTAGTAAAGATTGATTGGTCAGTTAGTTTGTGTAAGTTTTGTGTGGTGAGGTACTACGCTTATCATGTAGTAATGGATCAAGCGAGATTTCTGGGCAATGACCCACCAACTCCCTCCTAAACCTACTGCTCTCCCCCAACCTTGACTCCAACCTTAATCTAGAGGAGAGGTGGGTGGGTAGATACCGGGATCCTACATTGATAACCACTAGTACTTATTAACCGAGAATGAAGTGTGTACAGGAAATATGCAACTGAGGCCTTGCTCTAACCACTAAGTACTTATTAACCGAGAGTGAGGTGTGTACAGAAAATATCAAACTGAGGCCTTGCTGTATTGACCGAGCGATAGCAAGCCAATGTGTCAAGGTTGAAGTTTGATATTCCCATAAAGACCAAACCTTCGACCTTAATAAGTATTGTAATATATGGCACTTTTTCTGATAACAATAGTAACACCATGTAATTGGAAATTGTTTTCTTCACACATCCTATTCTGCGTGCATGTAAGTCATTGATGATAATCCAGAAGAACCACATGCCTTGTTCTTCAATTTTGCTTACTTTTAATTTTCTTAACTTTCAGGACAAAACTATCAAAGGAATTTAATTTTACAGAATTATTGGTCACTCCAAGGTCATTTCAACTTCAATCTTTGCATGATGAGGAGTCACCAAGCTTTACGAACATTCAGCAGTTACAGTTGTCATGGTGATCAAGGCATGTGTTATCAATGCGGAAACCCTAAAGCACTGTGTTTTGCTCTTTTCTAAGAAAAACAGCCTTGTATAAACGAACAGTTTTGTAAAAGCAACAACGGTTTTACAAGCGTGTTTAGGAACTGTGCCGCGTCTCGAGGGAGATCAGTGGCCGTAGTTCATAGGGAAACTTGTTGTGAATGACCAAACAATTTGAGACTATAATTTAACTGACTGTAAACATACTAGTCTTACACAAATATGTTACAGGTATGAATTTCAAACTCTGAAGACAAACAGGTTGTGGGTCAGCACCCCATGGAAGCTAATAATGCACATTGTTAAGAAATTTCTGGTTTTATTGTTACTTGTGTTTTAAAGTTCCTTCTCATAGATCTAGATTGAGAAATCAGAAAGGTTGAACAGAATCCAAGAAGTTTATAAGCTATCTTGCTCTTTTGGCTGGCCTTTGAAGGAATAAATGCCAGGAAAAATAATTAATGCCATATTTATGTGACCACTTTAGAAATGAGAAGAGACTTGGGACCAGGTTTTTAAGAAACAGTTAAATTGGATAATTATTAGCAAAGCAAAAGACAGTGTGTCGAGATAGGGATTAGTACAGTGTGACTACACTCATCAAGGTTAAATCAAGAGTCATGATTTTGACTAGTAACTTTTTGTAGGACTATGTATAGGTGCTAATCCTTGGTTAACTCTTAGTAAAACCTACATTATGGAGTTGAACCAGGATTAGCACTAGTCGAGCTTTGAACAACCAAGTGCAGGAGTGGGAAATTGAAGTTGAGAACTTTTCTTTTTCAGTTGCAATTACAGATTATACATATTTGCTATAGTTTTATTGCTCTCAACTCAATTTGTGATCGGCTCAGGATTTTCATAATATTTGTCTTGGTGGCGTTGATTCGTGCAGTCGCACTGCCATCAGAATGAGACGTGTATTTTGGAACATATCAACTCAATACATGTAATGCTAGTTGGGCCTTTTACTCCCAAGTGTGTCATGATGAGGTGATGAATTCTTATTACTTGTCTCGTGCATGTCCTACAAATGTTAACCAGCTGGTACTAAACTTAGCAGCTTACCGTGTACTGATACTGCAAGGACCAGCTAGATGTTCATGAACTTGTGGGAGTGAAAGTTTGGAGGCTCACTACTATGGGGCCGTTTGCATGAACCCTGGTTGGCTGCCCACCCTGGTCAGGACGCCAGCCCAGGTCAACCCTTCTCCAGTCAAATGCTTGTAACTGTTTACATGAACCCACCGGGTTAGATGGGCGGGTTCATGTAAACAGTTACAAGCATTTGACTGCAGAAGGATTGGCCACTTAGTTCTACCAACTATGGTGTCAATAGACAATGGTTTCTAGGTTGCTAATGCTAGCTTTCCGTTGTTTTAACCCACTCAGGGTTGCATATCAATGCCAGTTGGCTAACTAGAACCCAGTCTACTCCTCATTTCTAAAGTGACCCATAAAATAATGGTTTCATTTGAGTTCCGCACCTGGAAAACGGTTTTGTTTTGCATACTCGGAACTCAAAAATATCGATACCCGCAATATTGTGTTGGCATAAGATATGTCAAAATTTTTGAATGATAGATTTTGACACTTCTGCGTTACACTGTCCCAGCATTGTCTCACATTAGCTTGATGCACGTGTAATAACTGTATACTAGACACTTCAGTGATAAGCACAGATAAGAAATGTTGGTTGTTGTAATAGGTTCTACTATGTGGTCTTTAACTGAGGTAAATATCTCAGAGGACATATCAACTCAGTGAAGATAGGTTAGACAGCAAGAAAACTAAGATCTCGCCTTATTTTCTAAAGGTAACCGCAC
>JAOEJI010378974.1:0-10416 GCA_025448255.1 Umimayanthus chanpuru
TCCGCTCCCTTGTGGTGCATACCGATACATGTCCTCTCCATTCCCCTCCCTTGTGGTGCATACAATGTACCAATACACGTCTTCTCCACTCCCCTCCCTTGTGGTTTATACCAATACATGTTCTCTCCATTCCCCTCCCTTGTGGTGCATACAATGTACCGATACATGTCCTCTCCAGTCCCCTCCCTTGTGGTGCATGCCAAAACATGTCTTCTCCACCCCCTCTCATGTGGTGCATACCAATACACATCCTCTTTCCCCACCCTTCCCTTTCTTGTGTCCTTTAGCACTCTCTACAAACCTGTACACATCCCCTCCCTTGTCAGCGACAATAATGCAGTCTTCCTTATGGTCAAAGGTAATTGCAGTTGGACGTTTAATCAGTTTTCTGTTGGAAAAAAGTAAAAAATTTTAATGTTCAATGCTGTCTTACAGTATCATGTACAGCTGTTAAAGTAGCAACCCTTGCTCATTACATTCAGATTTGATAGCACTTCTAAAGGGGTCGCTGCTTTTAGGAGTCATGTGTTTGAGGGACAGATTGGGGGAAATTACTTTCAGGGATCACTTGTACTTTGGGGAGTCATTACTTTCAATTGGTAACTTTATGGTATTAAGGTAGTACTAAAGGGTCGTCATTTTTATTCAGATTGTTCTACAAAAAATCGCATTTAACCACCATATGTACTATCAAATGCTCAAATTCAAAATTTAAGGTCAATATCTTTATTTGTTGAAAAGATACGAACATTTTAAAATTAGCTTTTATAGCCATTTTAAGCCTTCTGATTGGTTAAAAAGGGTCACACGATCTTTTACAGGGAAATTCAAACTGTATTTATTTCAATATTTTTTATAATTAAACTGAGTTGAGCTAAGAAGTTGAAACCAAAAGTAAATGAATTGGTAGAATCATGAAATTGATGTAAAAAAGTTATTGGCTGCCTTGTCCAATTTTCAGGTAGTTTGGCAGCTGTCAATTGATCGTGCTTAAATTAAAAACAAAGAAAACATAAAAAAATCTTTTAAAATGCTTTTTCTCAGGGACTTCAGTTTTCAATCTATTTTTAATCTGTTTTCAGAAATATGATTGTTCTTAAGGTCAATCTGCAAAAACGTAACAGATAGCTGTGTTTGATTTATGATAATTTATGCAGAATTTTGCAAATTTTAGGAAATTCTTAGCTTGATTATTTAAAAATGTTGAAACTAATTTAATTTGCATAAACTATCAAATATTAAACACGGTTATCTGTTACACTTTTGCAGATTGATCTTAAGAACATATTTCTGAAAACAAATTAAAAATATATTGAAAACTGAAGCAGAAAATCATTTTAAGGTATTTTTATATCTTCTTTGTTTTAAATTTCTTCATGATTGACAGCTGCCAATCTACCTGAAAATTGGATGAAGCAGTCCATAACTTTTTTATATCAATTTGGTGATTGTGCCAATTTATTTGCTTTTGGTTTCAACTTCTTAGCTCAACTCAGTTTAATTACAAAAAATATATTGAAATAAATTCATTTTGAATTTCCCTCCAAGGGGTCATGTGATCCTCTTTAACCAATCAGAAGGCCTAAAATGGCCAAAAAAGATGATTTTCAAATATCCATATCTCTTGAATGAACAAAGATATTGGCCTGGATTTGAGCGTTTGAGAACATGGTGGTCACATGTAGCTGAAATTTTTTGAGGACAAATCTATTTTTTAAATCAATCCTTTAGTACCACCTTAACGTTACTGTACACCTATATAATTTTGTCTTTGAAAAGAGCTTTAAAACAACTAAATAGTTTTTCCAATAACTTGACTTTTTGAGATATGACATGGGAAATGTTTCTGTCACTAGAAGTAAAGAGTGTTTATAATAAATGGGATTTTTTCAAATGTGGTTTTCTCAATACAAACTTTTGGAAGAAGTACAGCTGCTATACTTAAGTTGCATCTCAATCACATTTTGTTCTATTGTCACAAAATGTGGCACCCAACAGAGTAAATAAATAGTAAAAATTAATACAGTGGAACCCTGGTTTAATGATCTTCGGTATAACGATATTCCTGGTATAACAATCAACAATTGTTTGCCCAGCAAAAGTTATAGTAAAATGTATGGGGCAGAGCCCCGTTATAACGATCTTTGGTATAATGATATTCCCGGTTTAACAATGGGAATATCGTTGACTGAGCACAAAATATTTCTGGTTATAACGATAAAATCAATATCACTGACCACAGGAAGCACTAATATAGTCAATATAGGGTGTAATTGAACACACTTTTATTGAATACTCTGGATGTTGCACTTGTAATTCATTTGATGATCAGTTACAGATTTATTAGATAACATACAGTAAAAAGGCAATTATCAGCTTTATCCCGCTATAACGATATTTTTAGAAATTTTCTCACAATATCGTTAAACTGGGAATTCGGCTATAACAATATCCCGGTTTAATGATATAATTTTAACGCTCCCTTGGCATATCGTTAAACCAGGGTTCCACTGTAATGTTTAACTGCATGAGGACTGAACAGTCCTGGCAAGCTAAGGTCAGCCTCAAATAAAATATTTTAGTATTAAAATCATTTATAGATAAAACTGTAAAAATTAGAAATTATTAGTATTTACAATTAAAGTTAGGATTATAATTGTAAATTAGCTTTTTAAAAGAAGCTTTAAATCCTGTAAAAGCATCAAGACTGGTGGGATGCTCCCAAAACATTTATTAAATTCTTATTAAAATTGATAGCAGAAAGTAAAATCTGATGGGCAAAAGTAAAAACAATTGGGAAAAAATAATATACTCTGTCATTTTAATAGAAGATTTTATAAGCCTTCCTGTGATATATAGGGTTATTGGTAATGGAGCTATGGGCTGTTAACTAAAAAGCTGCTCAATTCAAGGAGTGCAACAATCTTTATTTATGAAATAAGAGTTTTAAGGTAACCACTTAATTTCAATCATTTGTTTTGTAGCAATCTTGCTACAAAAATACTTCATTCAGTGTTCATTTGGCCTTACATGTAAGTATATTGAGAAACCAAAAACACTCAAGATTATTTCATAATGCACATGTTCTATTAATTTAATTTTACTTAATATTTGATTTCCAAAATCATCTGTTCCATGAAGACAGAGGAGGACATACTTAATACATATCACTTACAGGCTTCCAATCAGAACAGATTAATAAATGTTGTTACGGTGAATCACCAAAAGTTCTATTTCTGCAATTAAAGTTGTGTATCATAGTACAGACAATAAAGGGGTCAGGGGGAGCAAGAGTCTGTTGCAATACTTTTCAAGTGTTTATTTGAAATTCTTTTATTGATTTATTCTTAAGTATCCTCTATAAAACATACTTTCAGTACTCCTCGAACTAGACCCCCTCCTTCTTTTACAAAATTCTAAATACTAAACAGTTACTCAAGGTGTGGAAAATTCTCCATCCACAGGGTATAATATACAAACCTTGTACTCAGACATTCCCAGGTGGTTGTATTCCATAAAACCAAGGTCTTGTCATCAGAACATAAGGCAAACAAGCTGCCTGAACATGAGAAACAACACAGTAGACAGTGTCCTAAGGCAGTACTGTCCCCGATCTGTTGGCTACTTCCATCTTCAGACCTTTTACAGTGTGAGCCTTCCTTTGATGTGGTGTATGAAAACTTTGTGCTGCCATCTCTTCAAGTAAAATCATGCAAACAAGAAACCAAATGTGAGCTTGGTTTTAAAATGGTTTTTAAGTCTTCTCCTGAGCCTCCTAGTAGTTTAAGTTACAACTTTTTCAGCCCCAGTGAGATTTCATTAGCTTCACATTTCTTTCCCGTCCTGCTTCCTATTATTATTGTAAATACCTTTATCTAAATGTGTCCCTGATTAGCGAAATTCCTGCTAGAAGATTGACACTTTAATAAAGTTTATGTATGTATGTATGTATGTATGTATGTGTCCTTCCCCTTTCCTAGCCTCAATTGTTTACTGCCCTCAAAGAAGAATCTGAAGATGAAATTAATTATTATCTAAACAGTGCTTGCATGTACTCAATGTGTGTGCGAAGTTAGCGCAGTTGGTAAGATCTCTGACTGGCAACCAGGATGTCCTGGGTTCAAGCTCCAGTCTGGTCGAGGGTCGAACTTTGGGCGACCTTCTTTTGCCACACCATCCATGGGCAGGGACGCTAATTAAAGTTGGTCTACACTTCTCAAAAAGAGTACTTAGTGTAATCCTGGTGTTGTGGTCTGTTAACTTAAGTGGTAGACACCTGGCATAGTACTCTGTCCCGTTCATGTCCTACTCCTTGACCAGTACTTAGTACATTAACATATCTCTATTATTTTGGGGAGCTTGAGGGGGATGAGGGGGATGTTTACATCTTTATATTTTATATTTATTTTTTTTGGGGGGGGGGGTCTTGCTTTTGGAAGTTTGCAGTACTTCTTTGTTTACAAAGTTGTATATGCGGTATGCGGTATTCATGCCTATAGATTAAAATCTAGTTTTAAATTTTTAAGCTGTGACAAATTTTTATTTGGATTATAAACAACTTGGTCTAAAAGTAAGAGCCCTAAGACTGTCTTGTCTTCCCTTGTCTTGCAATCGATGACCTTTAAACTTCTAAAAACTATGTTTGTAAATCAACCAATATACATATATGAATAAAGTTACACAGAACTATACCTGTAATTAAATACTTTCACTTTGGATCCGCATATAACAGCCAGATCTCCTTTACCACCCCACACTAATCGAGCCATTTCTGCACATGTAGCAGCAGCGCCAGCGATCATAGCGAGTAGCGGTTTAGCAATGGAACTCTATATTGAAGATACACGACGTATAACTGACTTGAACTCGGGATCTCCCGGATGTTGAATCTGATTTTGCCGCCATCTTGGTTTTCAGCATTCGAAGAAAATCTGGCAACGTGTTTTTTTGCAAGGAAATTTGGTGCTCTTGGTTTTGGTTAGTTTTGAAGAGAGAAAGCAACCAACATGTCAGATAGTGACAATTCTGAAGATTTTAATTCAGAGGAGGTGAGATCACATTTCTTGTACCTAGAGCTCCCCAGTGCCACGGAATCAGGAATGTCACAGATCTAGAGAAGTAGATACTAGATTGCGGCTTCTCAAGCTGCTGATTACTTTGCAATTGCGCGACCATTTTTTAACTTTTCTGTTGATCATGTGTATAAATTTGTGTTCGAAAAGATCTGAATAGTCTACAAACGATCAAGGATGTAATTGCTAGCAACATTACAATCGCAGAGGCATAGGTCTTTGAGTTTGATTCAACTAAACTCTAAAGTTCAACTTTATAAAATTATTGCGCCTTTATAGTTCATTGTGACTAATTCCACTTCCAGTATGGTCTTCCTGGCTTCCAGGCATACCAGGTATTAGGTACTGTAGTGTGATGAGCAGCAAGTTAGTAGGAAGTAATATTTTTGTTTTATGTCGTCTGCTGGCCGACAAGTCTAAGATCAGGTCCATGATTTAGAGAGCGCAAAGGCTTTTTGTTTGTGTTTCTGTAAAGAAAACCTGAAGATTATCTTTGAAAATGGAGCTAATTGATCACAAGGGCAAGAGCAGAAAAAGCCAGACTAGTTCAAAATATGTAGAAGTAGGAGTTTGGCATTCATGAGCAAACTGGAATAGCCAGTACTCATTACTGGAGACAAGAAGGAGTGCAAAGAGAAAACTGTATAATTCATATGTTTCATGTTTAAAAATTATAGGCTAACAAAATTCTTATAAATGACTAAAACATTTTCGACTGTGTGGTCATCTTCACTATATTACAAGCAAAATATTATGACAATCTGAATGTGTTTCGTAATATATACTGTATACCAAGCTAGCTAACTGCCTGCATGCAGGCCTGTCAGTGAGGGGCGTGCGATCGCACGCTTCCGCACACACCTAAAGAGTACCAATAAATATCTTTTTTCTGCACGTGTTTTCATCAGTGTAAGAAGTGGTAATTCGTTTAGATTATGTTCTGTAAACATCTTAGCATTAAGAAGGTGTTGAGCATCTGAGACTTTGTACAAAACACTAGCACTTTGAGATATTTCGTGGGACGTTAGTGGTTGCTTTCTTGTGGTGAAACTTTGAAGTGCATTGCCTTGATGTGGCTAGACGATCATGAATGTCAATAACAGATCATTCTATACTAGTACTCTAATTGTTTCTTTTACTGGATAATTTGTAGCGTACATTAACACAATGTGAAAGAAATCCCCAGAAACCCCTTGATAACAAAGTAGATATCAAATGTTGAACAAAAGTAGTAAAATCCTTGTAAAAAACTTGTTAATTTTGGAGCGAAGTCTGGCCTTCTCACCTGTCTCAATATCTTGGCTGGCTGATAAACATCCACTGTTCAAACCATCCATCAAGGACGCCTTCCAGAACTCTAAGTTCAGTGAAATCGACTCCCTCTACATATCTCTGTACAACCTTTTCGAGAACTTGGATAGACTCATGACTGAAACTAAAATCACTGCAGAGACTTTGGATATCCAGCACTATACATCGCCAATATTAAACTAATTGAAACATTTAAAAAGTAATGCTCTTATACATTTACTTCTTGAAAATAAACAAATTATCATTTGGTCAACATTTATCTTTTAGAAATTCATTGCGATGCTGTCTCTCCTGTTTCACTTGCCATTTTTTATGCTCATTTGACCTTTCCACTGCTCACTGCAAATCCTCTGATTTTGCATAATTTGAAAAACAGCAAGAAAGCTTTGGCTAGTCAATGCCTGTTCAGTCATGCGTTCCATTTGCTGTCTGCATTTCTAATATCCAAAACTATGATGATTGTTTTCTTTCTCCAGAATATCTTATTTGATAAAATAACAGTAACCATTTTATCAACAATGATAATACTGCTTCCACTGAGATAACCTGTGATTAGGCCTTATTGTATGTGCGAAGAAAAACTAATCTTGAGAAAAAGAGAGAAGAATGTTACTGACATCACATATAGTTTTATTAGCTAGTAGTATTTTTGACTCATGTTCAGTTTTTAACGAGCTTACAGCTCTGACACGTGTTGAAATAAAGTTAAGTTGTAGATTTCGCATCATGTCCAAGACAGCATGGCGTGAGAATGTCGCTGTTCAGGTGTTTTAAAATCCAGTGCATGCAAGTTTTCTGACCAGAAATTGAACATAATTGTTGTTGTTACTTCAAAAATTTTGACGGGAATCTAATCTTTTATGGGCCTGTCTGGGTTTTTCATAGTTGTCTTTTCGCTCTTCAAAGCAGCGATGCAAAAACAAGCACAAGAGCATGAGTTCTTATTTCACCATGAAAACGGCCTGGCCTTGACACAAGAACAAGTTAAAATGCTTTCTCTGAAAAAAAAAGCGTTTGAATTACACAATTTTTGTTGGAAAATGCATGAAAATATGTTCAATATGGTATGTTGTTTTCCATCAGTCACTAAAAATATGCTTTCTTGACTGCAATATATGAACTTATGATCATTGCACGCCATCACACACGAGGGTCAGCTGAGGCGTGCGAAGCACCGCATGCCTGGTGATTTTCTCATTGACAGGCCTGTGCATGCATACAAGGATTGCCAGGCTTCTAGTAAAGATGGGGTTGTGTTATTGTAAATATGCTATTGTGGATGATTTAGTGTGAAAGAAGAAATTTTGCAGGAATTCTTTTTTGCGGTTTTTGTGGACTTTTACCCAAATCATAAAAATGTATTCCTCCAAAAACTGAAATTCCATTTTCCACTTTTTAAAAAGTTCACTTGCACGTGCATTTTCTCAATGCAAAATAGCTGACAAAATCATTTATCTAGTTTTCAACACAATGTTTGATTGGAAGCCCCAGTGTCTGTTGTTTTCAATCTTATTTCGATTAAAGAAAACATTTGAAGTTGTGTAAATATCAATAAAAAGTATTTCAGTTTGGTCTAATTGGGCTCCCATCTGTTACCGGTATCTTGTGTACATGTATGTGGTAAATTGAATTTATTCAAGACTTTCAAATATTCCAAAAGTCCCAATGACAAAGCAAGATGAGCACTCTCTGCTTGCTCGAATGGAATCAGATGTTTACAACTCACTGCAGGCCTGTCAATGAGAAAATCACCAGGTGTGCGGTGCTTTGCACACCTCGGCTGACCCAGGCGTGTGATGGCATGTGATGAAAATGAGTTCATATATTGCAGTCAAGAAAGCATATTTTTAGTGACTGATGGAAAACAACACACCATACTGAACATCTTTTCATGCATTTTCCAACAAAAATTACGCAATTCAACCGCTTTTGTTATAGCGTCTTTGTTGCTACATGTACCTTGAAGAGCGAAAAATCGGTTCTTCAAGACAACTATGAAAAACCCAGACAGGCTCGTAAAAGATTGGATTCCCGTCAAAATTTCTGAAGTGACAACAACAATATGGTCTGGTCAGAGAACTTGAATGCACTGAATTTTAAAACACTTGCAAACAGCGGCATTCTCATGCCATGCTACTCTTGGACATGATATGAAATCTAAAACTTCATGCGACGTCAATAACATTCTTCTCTCTTTTCTCAAGATTATTTTTTCTTCGCACGTACAAGGAGGCCTAATCGCAGGTTAACTCAATGGAAACAGTATTATCATTGTTGATAAAATGGTTACTGTTATCTTATCAAATAAGACATTCCAGAGAATTGGATTTTATAAATGCAGAGAACAAATGAAATGCATGACTGGTCAAAGCTTTCTTGCAGTTTTTCAAATTATGCAAAATTAGAGTTTGGAGTCACATTCTGAAATAAATTTGCAGTGAGCGGCGCAAAGGTCAAATGAGCGTTGAAAATCATGGCAAGTGAAAAAGGAGAGACAGCATCACGTTGAATTTCCAACAAGATAAATGTTGACCAAGTGATAGTTTGTTTATTTTCAAGAAGTAAATGTATTTAAGAGCATTACTTTTTAAATGTTTCAGTTAGTTTAATATCGGCGATGTGTGGTGCTGGATATCCAAAGTCTGCAGCAATTTTAGTTTCTGTTTATCTATTAAAGTCTATCCAAGTTCTTGAAAGGATTGTACAGAGATATGTAGAGGGAGTCGATTTCACTGAACACAGAGTTCTTGAAAGCATCCTTGATGGATGGTTTAAACAGTGGATATTTACCAGCCAACCGTGATATTAATTGACACAGGTGAGAAGGCCAGACTTCGCTCCAAAATTAACCGAGTTTTTCACAAGGATTTTACTGCTTTTGTTCAACATTTGATTTCTACTTTGTTATCAAGGGGTTTCCAGGGTTGTCTTTCGCATCGTGTTAATGTATGCTACAAATTATCCAATAAAAGAAATGATTAAGTGATCTGTTATTGACATGATCATCTATTGTCATGTGCGTCAAGGCAATGCACTTCAAAGTTTAGCCGTAAGAAAACAACGTGCACTATAAACGTCTCACAAAATATCTCAAACTGCCAGTGTTTTTTACAAAGTCTCAGATGTTCATTGCCTTCTTAATGCTAAGTTGTTTACAGAAAATAATCTAAGCGGATTACCGCTTCTTATACTGATGGAAACACGTACGGAAAAAGTACATTTTAGGCGTGTGACAGATCGCACGTCTGGTACTCTTTAGGTGTGTGCAGAGGCGTGCACGTGCAATCGCACGCCTCTCATTGACAGGCCTGCACTGGTGGTCCTGCGTGCTGTGTGCAAAGGATCCAAAGCAAATACATGTGACAATTACTGTACACCATTAGCTATTTGTTCAAGAAAAATTCCAGTTTTAGGTTGTCACAATATTCCAAAAATAAATGCCACAAAATACAAAAATTTGTCCAATCGCAAAAATTAATTGCCGCAAAGTTTTCTTCTTACATGGTAACTCAAGGTTTTCCAAACTTCAAGTTTTCATAAAACATTTCAAATAACAATTCTCCCTAATTAGAAAGAATGTCATACCATGGTCTGGAAACCACTGCATGGCTAAGCTATGATCCTAAACTAATGCACACTATCAATATGAGAATAGATTTTGATCTTAAACTACCTACCAATTAGGGACTGGTCATTATTTATGGCATATACCAGGTTGGGAAAAATAGATCCCGGGCCACGAAATTTTTGTCATTATTTGCACGAGCTATGAAATTTATTTAGCCCAAAAGATACGGGTCAAGAATTTTTTTTCCTTTTGTAGACACCAGTGTTGCCGGAAAATCATGTTTCAGAAATAAAACGTATGTAGAAACATACACGCACGATGTAGTGTTCACAAAATATTACATGTTTGCAGCAATCACGGTATTTTGGCGTCTGCTTCGTTTCGTGTAATGTCATGCCTACATAAAATTATCTCCAGTTCTGCTTTTGTTTCACAGTACTGTCATTTAAAAACAGATCAGTCTTC